>JANIPN010128124.1:0-53385 GCA_027478595.1 Erythroxylum anguifugum
TCTCACTCAGCCAACGCCTCTAGCTTCTCTTCAGGAGGCTATCTCAGAGGCTCAGCAGAAGGTGTTCATCGGTGGCTCGGCCGAACCTCCAAGGAACGCCGGCTCCGCCACCGATCTCTTCCAAGACGCCCTATTTGAGATCTACGCCACTCAAATCGACTGGAAGGGCGTCGTTGCGTCTTGCAAGGCGATACTAGGCTCTGATGCCTCTGGATCCACCGTCAAGACCTTTGGTCCCGACTACCAGGGCCGCTACCTCGCCTCTTCTCTCGAGAAGCTGGGCGCCAGCGGCCTCTCCTTCGATGCCGAATTCTCCAAGGTCGCGTCGAGCGAAGCCACTTTCAGCTCCAGCTCGCCGCTGGCCATCGTCGGCATGTCAGGAAGGTTCCCTTCCGCCATGAGCCCCAACGAGTTCTGGCAGAATCTCTCCAACGGCAAGGACTGCGTGCAGGAGCTTCCTTCGGACCGCTTCGACAAGACCGTCCACTTCGGCGAGAACAAGGTCTTCGGCAACTTCATGGAGAAGCCGGGCCACTTCGACCCTCGCTTCTTCCACATGTCTCCGCGTGAAGCTACCAACACCGATCCCGCTCACCGTGTTGGTCTCACCACCGTCCAGGAGGCGCTCGACATGGCTGGTGTTGTAAAGAACACCACGCCCTCTACCAACGCTGATAAGATCGGTACCTTCTGGGGTAGTGCGACCGAGGAGTACAAGGAAGAATACATGTGCAACTATGTTGATCCTTACTTCATCCCCGGTAGCTCTAGGGCGTTCGGTCCCGGCCGTGTCAACTTCGTGTACAACTTCGATGGTCCTGCTGTTTCATTCGACACTGCTTGCTCTTCCAGCATGATTGCCATGAACCATGCCTGCAACTCAGTCTGGAACAACGACTGCGGTACTGCCATCGTGGTTGGGACCAATATCCTGACTGCTCCGTTCAGTTACAAGGGTCTCGATATGGGCCACTTCTTGTCGAAGACTGGCGGATGCAAGTCTTTTGATGAGCACGCCGATGGTTATTGCCGTGGTGAGGCCGTTGCCACCGTCATCATCAAGAAGCTTGAGAACGCGTACGCCGACAACGATAACATCTTGGGTGTCATCCGTGCTATTTCCACCAACCACTCCAGCCATGCCAGCTCCATCACTAGGCCTCACGGTCCTACTCAGGCCACTCTCTTCCGAAGACTCCTTCAGCAAGCTAACCTCAAGCCCACCGATGTCAGCTACGCTGAGATGCACGGTACCGGTACCCAGGCTGGCGACACCGTCGAGATGAACTCCGTGTCCGAGGTCCTCGCTCCTACACGCCGTGGCGACGAGAACCCGCTCTACATCGGTGCAGTTAAAGCCAATGTAGGTCACGGAGAGGGTGTTAGCGGTATCACTTCGCTGGTTAAGGCGCTTCTCATGATGCGCGAGCAGAAGATTCCGCCCCACGTTGGCATCAAGTCCGGCATCAGGCGCAAGGAACCCGACTTGACCCCGCTCAACGTCAACATTTCGACCGAACTCATTGACTGGAAGACACCCATCGAGAATGGAAAGGAGGTCCCTCGTCGTGTTCTCATCAGCAACTTTTCCGCTGCTGGTGGCAACACAGCTATGATTCTCGAGGAGCCCACCCTTTACCAGAAGCCTACCCCCACTGCTCAGGACACTCGTACTTCTCAACTGATTGCCGTCAGCGGTAAAACTGCCAAAGCTCTTGAGAACAACATGAGGAAGTTGCTCGACTGGACAAGGAAGCAATCTGACCTGAACTTGTCGGACCTTTCTTACACGACAACCGTCCGCCGACCCCAGTACGAGTTCAAGCACAGCTTCGTCGCCCCCAACCAGCGCACCCTGCAGGAGCAGATGGACCGTCGTCTGACCAGCCTTGGTGAGCTCGATCACAAGCCGTCGAAGGTCAGGATCGTGTTCTCTGGCTACACCAACACTCAGTCTCCCGCTATGCAGGAGCTCTTCGAGACCTCCAGCTTCTTCCGTTCCGAAGTTCAGAGACTCGACCAGAGCGTGAAGAGGATGGGTTATCCAAGTGTTCTCGGCTTCTTCAACGGCAGCACCGAGGAGCTGTCTTTCGTCCAGAGGCAGCACTCGTATGTCATTGCTCAGCTCGCCATGTTCAGGCTTGCCATCTCTTGGGGCATCAAGCCTTCCGCCATTACCGGTCACAGCCTGGGAGAATACGTTGCCCTGTGCGCCAGCGGTATCATCTCTTCTGATGATATGATCTACCTCGTTGGCGTGCGAGCAACTTCTCTCGCGAACAAGTGTGAAATGTGGACCCACGGCATGCTTGCTGTGAGGACTTCTGTCGATGACGCCCAGAACCATCTCGGCGCTGAATGGGCTAACGTGGAGGTCTCCTGCATCAACAGCCCCTCTGATGTCGTCCTTGGAGGAAAACTCGAGAACCTGAAGAAGGCTCAAGAGATCCTTTCCGCCAAATCCATCCAGTGCACCCTCGTCGACACTCCGCTTGCTTTCCACTCGTCCCAGATGGACCCGGTGGCAGACGAACTTATGGAGACCCAGACCCGTCTCACCTTCAACGACCCCACCACCACTCTTCTGTCTCCTACCTTGTGCTCCCCTGTCGACAAGCGCGAGCAGATCCCCGCCGACTTCTTCAAGCGTCACACCCGAGGAG
Organism: Erythroxylum anguifugum; assembly: GCA_027478595.1. NCBI lineage: Eukaryota > Viridiplantae > Streptophyta > Magnoliopsida > Malpighiales > Erythroxylaceae > Erythroxylum > Erythroxylum anguifugum. The sequence goes on from JANIPN010128124.1 coordinate 2,664, forward strand.
CTGTCGACTTCTGCGGTGCTCTGCTCAGAGGCCACAAGGAGGACCCCGGTGCGGCAGCTTCCAACTGGCTCGAGATTGGACCCCACAGCATCACCTCCTCGATGTTCAAGGCTACTCTGGGCCAGAAGGCTAAGGCCGTTCCGCTCATGAAGAAGGAACAGAGCATCTGGATCACCGCTCCCAGCGCATTGAGCACCTTGTTCAACAATGGCGCTGAGATCGACTGGAAGGAGTACCACCGCGACTTCGAGGCCTATCAGACGCTTCTGGACATTCCTACTTACCACCTCGAGGAGCAGCACTACTGGCTGCCGCCTAAGCCAGCTATGGTTCCCAAGTCCCAGGTACAAACACAGGTTGTTGCCGCTCCAGCTCCACAGGCTGTGCCGGAAGAGCTCGACATCAAGCTCAAGTACAAGTCGGTCCACAAGCAGACTTTCAGGTCCATCCACGATGGTTACTTGTTGACTGCCTACGAGACCGACTTGCTCGACCGCGATATCCACGAGGTTATGAGCGGACACTCGATGAACGACTCCTACCTCCTGCCGGCATCGCTGTACACCGACATTGCTCTTGCCATTGCTGATCATCTCAGAGAGAACGAGTTTGAAGGCATCCAGGCCATCTTCAGGGCTTCGGTCGCCCACTTGGATATCCACAAGCCAATCATCGGCCCTCACCGCATCGAAGGTGCCGCTCCCTTGAGCGTGCGCATCATGGCCGTCAGCGATCTCCATGACAAGCGCACTAAGCTTCGATTCGAAACCAAGAGTGCCGAGGGCGAGACCAGCGTTCACGCTCAGTGTCTCATCTACTTCGAGAAGAAGACCGATTGGGTCGCCGAGTGGGCCAAGGAGCAGCCTACCATCAACAAGGAGATTGGCAACATTGAAGGACAGCTCTTCAGAGGCCTCTCCCAGAAGCTCTCTGGAAACCTTGTCTACCGTCTCTTCGATAACGTTGTTATCTACGGCAAGAAGTTCAGGAGCATGAAGGAAGTCCTGGTCGACGAGACCCAGTTGAAGGCTTTGACTTCGGTCGAGCTTTACAAGGGCCCTGACTGTGCCGGATATGTCCTTTGCCCCTACTGGCAGGACGCCCTCATTCACTTGGCTGGTTTCTTGGTCAACGGTCTCAGGCAAGGAGCCGACAAGGCTGTCTACATCTCGCCTGGTTGGGCCAACTTCCGCATGGCCGACGGCGTCGACCCCGATGGAAACTACAAGGCCTTCGTTACCGTCGAGGACCACGGATCCACCGTCAACGCTGAGTGCTGGGTTCTCCTCGGCGACAAGATCGTCGGTAAAGTCGACGGCCTCAAGTTCCAGCTGCTCCCGAGATCCATCATCAACAGGGTCCTTCCCCCCGGTGGAGGCGCCGCCCCCAAGCAGATCCAGCAGCGACACAGCGATGAGATCTCCGTCCAGTCAGCCCCCTCTCTTGACTACGACACGCCTGCGTCGGATGAATCGTCTTTGGCGGATTCTGATTCATTGCCAGGAACACCCGACTTCGAAGAAGAGGACGCACCAAAGGTTAGCCTGTCGGCCATCATCTGCGACGAGACCGGCGTTTCCCTGGATGATATCAGCGCTGACACCGAGATGCTCGACCTCGGTATCGACTCGCTGCTGTCTCTTACCATCTCCGATCGTCTCCGCGACGAGTACAACTTGAAGATGCTGCCGACCGATCTCTTTCAGACCCATACCACCTTCGGCGCACTCGAGAAGTATATCCAGAGCGTTCTCCCCAAGCCTAACCGCGCGGTGGTCATCCCCAAACCACCAAAGCAAGCCAAAGCCCCCAAGCCAGCGAAGAAGTCTTCCACCAAAACTCAGGCCCCAGCTCCCGTCGTCGAGCAGCCTAAGCCGAAAGCTGCCCCCGCCAAAGACGATGACCGCCAGAAACAAAAGCTGCGCAGCATCATCGCCGACCAGATGGGAGTCGAGGTTGCCAACCTGTCGATCACCGAGAACTTGTTCGATCTCGGCCTCGACTCGCTCATGAGCTTGGAGATTGTCGAGGCTCTGCGCGACGACTTGGGCATCGATCTGGACCCCAACTTCTTCTTGAACGCCAACACCATCGAGGAGATTGAGAAGGTCCTGTTTCAATCGATGGCCCCGCCGCTAGACCTGGTCGAGGACAAACCCAGCCCCCCGACTCCCGTCAACCAGAAGCTCAGCGTCCTTCTCCAGGGTGACCCCAAGACCTGCTCCAAGAAGCTCTGGATGTTCCCAGACGGCAGTGGCTCCGCCGGAGTCTACTCCCGCCTGCCGACCATCGACGGAGATGTCTGCGTCTATGGCCTCAACAGCCCCTGGCTGAAGCAAGGCGTTGTCCTGGGCATCAACATCGCAGACATGGTCCGCCAATGGGTCCGCGAGATCAAGAACACCCAGCTCGACGGCCCCTACAACCTGGCAGGCTACTCCAGCGGCGGCTACTACGCCTACGAAGCGGCCAAGGTCATGATGGAGGACAAGCAGACCATCGCCAACCTGATCCTGATCGACTCCCCCTCCCGCAGCGCCTACGACGCCCTGCCCGAGGACGTCCTGGACGTGGTCGTCAGCTCCGGCATCGTCGGCGACGGCGGCCAGACCCCCAAGTGGCTCGAGGACCACTTCCGCTCCTCCATCAAGGCGGTCGAGCAGTACAAGCCGATGCCCATGGCCGGCCAGTTCCAGCCCAAGACCTACCTGATCTTCGCCTCCAGCGGCATCGAGCAGTTCAGCAGCAAGATGCAGTCCAAGGGCAAGTTCGACAACGGCATCGTCAAGTTCTTCTCCGGGGAGCGCGGACCCATCCGCCCCCACGGCTGGGCCGACCTGATCGGCCGCGAGAACATCCAGATGGCCAAGACGCCGGGTAACCACTTCGACCTGGTCCTGCCTCCCAACGCCGACACGCTCAGCAGCCTGGTCGCCTCGGCCCTGTACGGCAAGAGCGACAGCTTCGAGGGCCTGCCGGACGGCCGCTCCCAGACCGTCGTCACCGCCGCCTGGCAACCCTCCTGCGCATCCTTCGACATGGACCAGCTCCGCGACTACCTGAGCCGCAAGACGCCCCAATCCGAGCTCTCCCTCAAACACCAGCTCGACCTGCTCGTCAAGCTCTACAGCCGGCGCGTGCTCGACAACGTCGCCGAGTCCGAGACCAGATCCATGCCGCAGCACTTCCAGCGCTTCTACCGCTGGATGCAGGAGATGAAGCCCGTCGACCTGCCGGACGTCGACGTCGCCACGCTGGAAGCGGACGTGGAGAAAACGGGCGTGGACGGCGCCATGACGGTGCGCATCGGCCGCAACATCCTGCCCATCTTCCGCGGCCAGACGCAGCCGCTCGAGCTCATGCTCCAAGAAAAGCTGCTGTACGACTACTACCCCAACAACATCCACACGGCCCCCTGCTTCCCGCAGGTCGAGGTGCTGGTCCGCCAGCAGCTCGAGGTCAGCAAGACCCTCAACATCCTCGAGATAGGTGCGGGAACGGGAGGCACCACCAAGGCCATGTTCCGCGCCATCGTCGACTACGAGGGCGCGCACGGCAAGAACCCCGGTTTCGGGCACTACACGTACACCGATATCTCGGCGGGCTTTTTCCGCCGGGCTAAGGATACGTTCAAGCCGCACGTCGACCGCATGACTTTCAAGAAGCTCGATATCGAGGAGCCCCCCGCGGATCAGGGGTACGAGCTGGCGAAGTTCGATCTGATCATCGCTAGTCAGTGCCTGCACGCCACGAAGGATATGACCCGCACCATGACGCACGTCAGGCAGCTGCTCAGGCCTGGAGGGAAGATCATCATGGTGGAGGGCACCAAGGAGGCGCTGGATATCTCGTTCATCTTCGGGACCCTGTCTGGGTGGTGGCTAGGTGAGCACAGCACTTTCTTCTTCCCAGCTTCATGTGACATTGTAACTAACTTTTTTTTCACCAGGCGTTGAACCTACCAGGCAGATGACTCCGTGCTTCGACACCAACCAGTGGTTGGATCTCATGAAGGCAACGGGCTTCAACGGCGCCGACCTCGTTGTGCGCAACCGCGACATCGAGGAGGACCACAGCTTGAGCATAATTATGTCCACGGCCGTTTAGAAAACGAAACAGAAAATCAAAAAAAAAAAAAAAGTTTGATGGAAAGAAAGAATCAAATTGTTTTCTTAATTAATTATTGGCAATCATTCATCAGCGGAAACAAGAAACGCATTTATGACAATATCAGCAAAACAATATATGGGAGGCTGTACCGAGTAGACTGAAATTTTGCAAATTGCAGGCGTTTTGGGGGGTATGTATAGAATGGGGAAACTTTTTCATTGTCATCATCATCATCATCATCATCATGATGTCTTATTCAAAAACAAGAATAAATCATCCTATATATATATAGTTATATAGCTTTTTTCATTAGATAGATATCTGAACAAGCCCAAGCCACCATCGACGTGTCGAACCACCGCGTCGATGGTCAAGCTTGGGTGGAACTCTGGCTGTCGACGCGTCGAACCACCGTGTCGACAGCCGGGTCCTGGTCAGAGTCGAAAAAAATATACATATATTCAAATAAACACTTACCTTGCCTTCTGATCTTGTGAACATGTTACAACCTTGATTCCTCTCTGCCTGGAAATGAATGGGTCACAGCAACCTTCCACGGCACCTTCGGCCTTCGGTGAAACTGGCTGATGGCGAGAGCACGTGAGGACCCAATGCCTCCATTCACCGTGCCGTGCACTGCCTGAAGTATAGTAAATGACACGGCTCGGTATAACTCTTTTGAATCAAAATCAAAGACATTGTCGCATGAAAAAGCCTTGCGAGTTATTTTACTGAGCTCGTGAATAAAAAGGCACAAGTTTCTGATGCCGTTGTTGTTGTAGCCTCGACCTCGGACGCGGCCGGATGACGTATCCACCACGCCCTTCAGGTCGGGCGGCCAAGCCAATAACTGGGCTCAGCCTGACAGGATCACTCAACATCACCCGTGAGAACTCTAATCCTTTTTACGTTTCACTCAAGCATATTGGACGTTTTGGGGGAATGGGAAGTGGGAGAGAAAGAATTCAGCTTTATTTAGAAAGCTCTAATAAACACTAGAGTCTCTATCAAACCGCCTTTGTAAACAGCCTTTGTTTACCACTCCCCCAGCAGCAATATTCTCTCTTGACAGAAGCAAAGCCAAGGCCCTCAGAGGGCGGTGGCGGGCCACAAGTAGTAGCCTAATAGCTCCCGACATCAACAATCAAAGCCTTAGTAACATGAGCAAACAAACCCGGTCGGATCTATGGTCTATATCCCGCTCCTTATCTACAGACCCATTTCTCTACTAGCACAAAGCACAAATCCTCCAGTCAATCAGCGAAAAAGAAGCCTACTTCTCTTCGGTCCTGTGTCGAGATGTGTGTGTGTAGTTCTGTGATATGTGAATTGGTCGGCATCACGCCGCCAGGCCAGCCAAACAACCAACCTAACAAACCACCCCAAACCAAACCAACCACTCCCCAAGCCAAACTACCTCGCCAGCTGCGCCGGAGCAGGCGCATTCGGGCTACCGCCCCTACTCCTCCTCCCCTCAGGCCCCTCCTGGTGCTGAGCCGCGGAACCTTTCTCCCTCCAGGTACTAACCGCAGGGATATCCGCATAAAATCGCTCTTCATGAGTAGCATACGCCTTGGGCGTCAACTTAATCAACGTATGCAACGGCACCTCCATCCAGGGACTCTTCTCCTGAGGCACATTCATATAGTACGCGTAGATACACCTCAGCACCGCCTGGTGCGTCACAATAAGAATATTCTCGCTGCGCTCCAGCTCCATGATGATCGGCTCCAGGCGAATAACCACGTCGCGGTACGACTCCCCGCCCCGGTACCTGTAGTTATACTTATCCTCATCGCGGGCGGCAAAGTCCTCCGGGTACTTCTCCGAGATCTGGCCGTACGTCATGCCGTCGCACACGCCGCCGTCCAGCTCGTCCAGCGCCTTCCACTCCAGCTTGGAGTAGCTCGCGTCCGATTCTATCAGGAAGCGGGCCGTCTGGATCGTGCGCTTGAGGGTCGAGGTCCACACCGTCAGGTGCGTTCCCGGGGGCACGGATTTGGCGACGAGGGAGGGGAGGGCGCGGGCGTAGGCTTCGCCCCGGACGGAGAGGTTGGAGTCGCCGCCGATTTTGCCCGAGAGGTTGTATTCGGATTCGCCGTGCTGTGGTAAATGGGGAGTTAGCTGGTTGGACAAATCGATGCCCCGAGAACGTGAGCTTGGGGAGGGGGTTGGAGGAGGGGGTTGGGGTTGAGGTTGGGGGAGGTTATAGCTTACTCTTGATAGCCAGATGGAGCGAGGTTTGATGTGCAGGTTCATGAGGTAGTAGACTACGCGCGACTGGAGGTAGTCCTTGATTCTGTTCACGACGACGCGCGTGCCCACATCTATGATCTTGACGTAGGTCAGATCTTCCTCGTCTCCGTCGATGGTCTGATACACCTTCTCATAATTACGGATACGGTTGCGGAAATCGAGTGCAGCCTCCTCGGGGTCCTGGCCGATATAGTCCGGCGAGGTAGTCTTGACTTCGAGGATGTTGGCCATGATGAGGTCCTCGTCGTCGCACTTGGATTCGACATACAGCGTCTCTATGTTGGCCGCCTGGCACATGTCGTTGACCCATCTCCTGCGTGTCTTCGTGGAGTTGGTGGCGTCGAGGATAGCGACGATACCCTCTCTGCGCTCGAACCACCCGATCATGTCCTGCACCGCTGCTTGCGCCGCCGCGTGCCTGAGTCTCTCGCCCTCGGTGTTCCCCGTGGAGAAGAAGTCGGCGGTGGGACGCGGGGTCTCGTTACGGCGGTAGGTGCCGACATTGAAGGTTTTGGCGGGTATGGATAACCAGCGAAGGTAACGTACAACTTTTTTTGAAGGTTAGCTAGAGCTTCTTCTCCTCTCCCCCCGCGCGCCGCCGTAGCTAATACATGCATCCATGCATACACGAGGGATGGGTGCATGCAACGCCCCGGGAACCCAAAAAAAAAGAAAAGAGAAGAGAAAGTCAACGAACTTACCCTTTTGTGCTATAAGACTCTTGCCCCTAGCAGGAAGCCCTACCATAACCACGCAGATGCGCGTGTCCTCGACCTGGACACCATTGTTAGTTCGAGTTGGGGGATAGGCGAACGACATGGCGATCGATTGATGAACACAAAGACAAAGAAGTAAAGAAGAAGTTTTTAAAAAAAAAAAAACAAGCTGAGAATCCAGTTCGAGACGAAGTAAAAGAAAATAAAACGGGTTCTTTCTCTTCCAACTGCTGCCAGCGAAGCCCGGTCTCTCTCTCTCTCTTTGTTTGTCCAATGAGCTCTTGAGTAATTCGATTGACCGCCTTAAAACGTGGCTCAACTCATCGATCCTTCGTTATCGCGGGTTTTAGCTCTTTGGTCAGAGAGGAGAGGAGAGGAAGCTATAAACAGATTCTCACAACAGGAACAACAGGACAAAGAGACAGCAGAAGCCTTCGTTGTCGCGTGGCCCTGGCACACCTGTCACCAGGGCGCAAGTATCGCGTTCGTTCTTGTTCCACAGACAGCAGATCAAACTTTGTGCTCGCAGCGACCTGTTGGTGTTTTGGGGGTTTGGTGTGAGGTGTAGGATAGAAGAATCCAAGTGAAACACCCGCGAAGGTGAATTTTAAACTATCTCCTCTTTTCGTGTGTTCATTGTGTGCATTTCTTTGCTCGGCGACGACTAAGCCAGCAGCGCTGACGCCATTCCAATATTGCCCGCTTGCTCGCTGGCTCCCTCTTTCTGCACCAGCAACGACGTAAGAAACGACACAACGTCAAGGGCACGCGCAAGGATCATGGTCTTTCCCTCTTTTTTGCCTTCTTTCGCCGTTGGTTTTACCCGCAAGTCCCCGGATCTGACCGAAACCCCATCCCCATAGTGTCCGAAAGTCCCAAAACCCTCTTTTTCCCCACTAGGGACACCTGCTATTGCACCGGGATGGTCCTTTTTTGCCCCGCATTCGCTCATTCCGAAGCCCGACGTTTAGGTAGGAAGCACATCGCTGGCGCACAAGATCCCGAGAGGAGATCACTCTGCAAGGATGGCCGAAGTACGATCTGGAGGCGCGAAAAAAAAAAGGAGAGAGACCAATTGAGAGAGAGGAACGCAAAACAGCCCAGGTAACAAATGACGGGCCATTGTTGACAGCACACGTGTATGAGGACAAGAAAAAAAGGTAGACCCACCAGGGTGCACCCATACAATACGTAATGATCCAGGGGAGAAATCATTTGAATCCAAAGCAAGACAACTCAAGGAAGACATCTCTGTTTCAGAGTACTCACGCTGCCGATTGAAAACACTTTGGTAGTCGCCATCTCGGGTGTCCGTCAATGAGGTGGAATATGGTAGTAGGAGGAGAGTGAGATGCAGAGGGCAGTCGTCGTGTTTGCCCCCCCGGGTTAAGCGAAACTCTGGCGGGCGCAAATGCCCAGGTACACCGTGTCTGTGTATCTGTCGCTATGGTAAGCTCATCAGGGATGGAGGAAGCAATTGAGTTACGATCAAATATACAAAAAGAAAAGAGCAAGGAGCATAAAGTTTAGAGTGGAAATCCTGAGCTCGTCGTCCTGCTCCTATTTATGTATCTCGCGTCTGTGTAGTGGTTGCGCGTTCTCTCCCACTCATTCACTATTACCCACGCAGCACATCATTACGCGGGGGCCCGCAGAGTCTGTGTGGTTCACGATAGTTTGTTAGGGGTCTGACCAACGAAAAACCCACTTCACGATAAGGCGAGGAGAGAGTTGCCAAGTCGATCCAGTTCCCCTTCGAACTCGTATCAGGATGCGACAGCTGAAACGGGGAGACCCGCTTAGGCTTTGGGCAGTATTGCGAACTTGGACGCTGGATATATAGCTGAGCCTATGTCTATACGGATATACAGCTGAGTCTGTGTCTATACAGATATTGGTTATGTCTCTACAGGTATTGATTATGGATACGGGTGGGGGCATGGGCATAAGCATGGGCATGAAGCTATACAAGTCGCAAAAATCATCATATAAGAGCTATGCGAATATAACTATATGGCAATTGAATGCCCATATGAAATCAAGAGAATGTCCTGATTGAGCAGATCGCAACTGCGCGGGATAGATAGATACGTTTAAATACAAATCCCAACCAGAGATCGCTCCCAAATAAAGAAAGAAAGTTATAATCCATATATATGCCCCTTCCAGAGTATATCTGCCCCCCTTCAACGCCCAAAACCAGAAATCACGCGAATACACCAATAAAACTCTTGTGAACCCCGAGTCAAAGCCAAACTCAATTCCAAAATACAACTCCTCCCATCCCAAAAAAAAAAATCAGTCAAATCTCATCATCAGCACCATCATCATCCTTCTCCCCCCTTCAATGATGACACTCCGGCAGCTCCCCATCCCACCGAACCTTCATGGTCGTCGGAAACGGGAAATACGCGCTCCCATCCTCGGTCAAGTAAACGCTCACTCCACCTTCCGCTTTAAAGGAGGTGATGTGGCCCGCGGGACCGGGGGCGCGGCGGAGGTTGTCCAGCCGGGCCACCGTCTTGAGCATGGTGGACAGCGCGATCTTGGACATCTCGGTGCCCAGGCACTGGTGCGGGCCCCAGCCGTAGTGGATGTAGGAGCTCATGTCGCGCGTGAGGTCCACCGTGTCTGGGTTGGGGAATTGTTTGGGGTCGTGCGAGCAGGCGACCTGTTTGGACGGAGGGGTTAGCTTTCTTCTTCTTGTTTGTGGTGCGGGAATGTATTGGGAGAGCATGGCATTGTGTGTGTTTAGGGGAAGAGTTGAAGGGGATTTTGCGAGGGGGAGTGTAGGGGATAGGATAGTATAGGATAGGGGTGAGTGAAGTGAAGACGTACGAGATTGACGGCGATCTGGTCGCCGACCTTGAGCTTGATCTCCTTGCCGTGGTCGTGGATAATAGTATCCTTCTTGACCTCGCGCGGCAGCACCACCGCCGACGCGATGCGCGCGCCCTCCATAAAGTACCTCATAATCTGCTCGTCGGCGTCTCCGGTATTCATGTGCGCCAGCCTCTGGATGACCTTCAGGTGGTGCTCGTTCTCGGGCTTAAGATAAAAGTCGAGGACCTGGGCGAACAGCTGGCCCTGGATGCTCACCATGCCTCCCGCCGTACCCAAAATCTGGGAGTAGACGATGTTCTTGAGGCCCAGGCCGCTCTTGAGCAGCTCGACGATCATGTGCTTGCCGTAGACGGGCAAGGGATCCTTCTCGTGGAAGCGGTCCATGATCTGCTCGATGGTGGTCTCGAGCATGCCCTTCTCGTTGAGCGGCCACAGCCGCTTCTCCAGCAGCGCGCCCAGCTCCTGCGTGACCTTGCGGCTGGCGTGGCGCAGGGCGAAGCTGTTGACGGGGTCTTTATCGTAGAAGATGCACATAAACACCAGCGCCATGATGAGGTAGAGCTCGCGCTCCGTGAAGGGCCGGTGCTCGTGCTCCTTGGTCTTGAGCGGCAGGTTGAAGACCTCGCTGCTGAAGTGCACCTGGGCCATGTTGCCGACGTCGCGCACGATGTCGACCTCGTTGTCGCCCGCCAGCCGGTACGACTTGTCCTGCAGCAGCTCGATGGTGATGCGCTCGTAGAAGCGCCGCACCTCGTGCTCCCAGCCGCCCTTGTAGATGGACGACTGCACCAGCTGGCGCGACCGCGAGCAGTGCGCCCCGTCGCCCGACAGCATGAAGTCCGAGCCGTACTTGTACCCGTCGTTCTCCATCAGCATCGTCACCGTCTCGCCCCACGTGATGCCGTAGTGCAGCTTGTCCGTGAGGATGGCCGTGCCCGTGGCGTAGCTGTTGATCATGCGCGGCTTGGGCACGTAACTGGGCGGGTCGAAGTTGTACATGTCCTCCTTCTCCAGCTTGGTCAGGATCAGCCGCGTCTCCTCCGGGTGCACGAGCGGGAAGTGCGCGTACACGCTGTCGCCGCGGAAGTGCTGCGGGAAGGCGCGCAGGATCAGCTTGTAGAAGACGTGGCCCTGGTCGATCTCGTCGTCGTACCCGGCCGCCTTGTAGCCGAAGGCGGTGAGGTTGCCGGGGGTGTAGTCGATGGTGTAGAAGCGGTCGCCGCGCACCAGGGCCACGGCATCGGACAGCACGGCCCGCGACGTCGTGAACGACGGGCACAGCCCGCTGCCGGGGTCGATGCGGTCCTTGGCGCCCTCGACCACCAGCCCCGGGTACAGCTCGACCAGGTCGGGCTCCGAGTACAGGTGCCGCAGCTGGTCCGCGACGTGCGGGTCCGGGTTGATGTCCTCGAAGGTCTTGTGCGGCGCCAGGTTGAAGAACTTGCGGAACTCGTTGAGCGTGGCCAGGTTCCACTTGCGCGCCTGCTCGATGCCCAGGATCTCCACCGCGCGGAGCACCGTCGGCACGTGGTTGGCGCCGAAGGCCCCCGCGACGTCTTCGATGCTGGCCTGCAGGATGTCCACCAGCGCCTGGTCGTCGAGCTTGCCGTTCTTCCGCTCGATGTCCCTGAAGCAGCGGTCCTGCGGGTCCTTGGGCAGGTGGCGCTCCCACTGCACGAGTCCCTCGAACAGGTCCGCCACCGAGACCTGGTCTGGGTGCTTCCCCGGGAACAGGTCCCGGTACAACCCCTCGGTCCACTGTGCGTCCCTCTCGGAAATCGTCGCGTGCCACCTGTAGACGAGGTTGAACTCGGCAGATACCTGGTTGCCGACTCCTTCTGCCGATCCACCGAAGATGGTCTTGCCCTGCTTGGTTCGGGGGTCCAGGTCCCAGGTGCTGTTTGTTCGGTGGAGGTTGAGGATAACCCTGACGTAATCTTTGAGGATGATGTTGATGTACAGCCCGCAGGTGACGAGCCGGGCGGTCTGGAAGAGATCGTTGTCGTACTTGGTCCAAGCATGCTTGGGTGCATCTTTCTTGGGTTTGCTGAATCGGTTGCCTTCGTTGACTGTCGCGAGCTGCGTGGCAATCCAGTTGTGCCACCGGTTGAACATGATCAGGAGAACGCCGACTCCAGGGGGGAAGCCCAGGATGCGCTTCTCGGAGAAGCAGTCGGCCTTGAGGTGCCCATCCTTAAAGGTACGCATCTCATTCTGTTCCTCCTGGTTGTTGCCGTAAAGCGGCGCAAGATCGAGATACGAGGATGTTAAAGAAACTCCCGGGTCTTTGTGGCTGGTCTTGAAGATATCGTGAATAATGATGGACGCCAAATAGAACAAGACGCTGCTAATCTTGTTCGGGTGCGGCTGGAACCCTTTTCTGGCCAAAAGACTGTCGAATAGGACTCCCGGGTCTGGTTTGTTGAATGCTGGTAGATGCCGAGGGTTCGGCTGAACGCTGCGAGCGTAGGGCATATTCGCCGCCCCAAGTTGAGGCCATCTTACGTTCTAACGCCTCGTTAGCCTAAAATCCCATATGCACTGAAGGTGTGTTCTACGTTATGCGATCCGTCTGCTTGCCTATATTTGTATTGATCACCCATAAATCTGAGAGGTCATGTTAGCCCAGAACTACGTCTCAAACCTGATATACGTACGAAAGTGGCGGGTGCTGGAGGTCACTCCAAAGAAGATCAATGAAACCATTGGAGAGAGCAGCTCCTTCCTTTCCGTCTGCTGGTAATACGCTTGCCATCTAGAATTATATTAGCCCATGTTGTCATAACAATCAATCGGGAAGCATTACCTGAATGACCTTCTCCATCAAATATTTCTTATCATCAATAGGCTCGTGTTTAACACCCGTCTTGACCATCTCGGATATGGTCAAGAGATGCCTGAATCCCAGCTTCGACATAGTCTTGAGCATTCCAGACTTCTCTTCGTCCAGTATATAGGTGCCATTTCCGGTTTGTTTGGGCAGCGGTCTCATCGAAGCCTTGAAGAGCCCCGAAATCGAGTGGATTGCAGTTTCGATTTTCTCGCGCATGGACTCGTGCTCCGTCGTAGCCTCCATGGGCTCGAGGAATGATTCCGCCGCCTGATAGTGGCCGGACATTGCGAAATGAATGCTGAGACACCGAGAAGAAAAAAATAAAATAGCACTCCCAAAAAAAAAAGAATTTGCCTTAAACGTAGCGGTACAGGAGAAGGGATACAGGGAACAACTACGGACACGCGCAAGACAACGGAGGGACCACTAGGCGAAGGGGTAGGATGGCGAACAGAGGCAAGTTGCTTTTCCTACTGTGAGCAGCAACAGCAGCAGTCGGGGTAGGCAAAGCCCGTATGCGCAGTGCGCGGATGAGAGAGCCTTCGAAGGAGTGGTGAGACTGATGGATGGAACGATGATAGCACTAAATGGAAAACTATGTGGGGTATAGATACTGAAGGGCAATAATAATAATATGGGCAAAGCTGGGTCAGGTTCTCTTTCTCTCTCTCTTTCTCTCCTGAGGCAGATCTCCAGGCTCTTATATATATGGACGCCCGTATCAACAAGGAGCAGAAACCTATACTAGGCAAGCCCGGCAGCTCCTCGTGCCTGGACCACGCTTGCGGCTCTCCAGACCCAGTGCAGCGTTGCTGCTGCGTGGCGGAAAGGAGCTGGATCCCCAAGCGAGGCTTAGTGCTGAGGCCGTTCTCTGAACCCCCCGGAAGCCCCCAGGAGCTGAAAAGAAAGCGAGGAATGGGTGGAGCACGTCCTCAGCCAATCTTGGGCTCATACTGCGCTTTTCCCTCGTGAACCAGCGACATCCTACTGTGTCCTCCCTCGCCTCCGCCTCCCCCCCGTGACAATCTTGCCTCGAATTGCCTTCTTTGCCGCATGCTTTTGCGGCTGCTGTTGTTATTTTTTGGAGGGTACTTTTTGGAAATTAATGCAAAGCCCCATTGGGTCGATACCGAGCTTGTGTCGACGGGGCCCGGCAAAGCCGAGGAATGGGGACGGGCGGTCTGTTATTATTGTTGTTGTTGTTACCCATCGAACGAACCTATTCTAATTAATTGTTCTAGAGGGTCTAGCGTGACGTTTCTGCACTTACTTGCACCGCCTGCACAAATAAATGTTAATCGCTTAGGATAACCACGCCGCGAACTACAGTCGACTTCCGTCTCAGCTGCTCTAGGCGGGTGTTCGCATACGCACGATGATACGTCCTTGATCTTTGTCGCATGCAGGCACCATACGAAGTATGATAACTGTGCCTTCGTTACCTCGAAACATGACGATGTTAGGATGAGGTCCTCCGAGCATGCTTTGCCGCGCTCAGCCTTCCTTCTGCTGCGGCCTTGAGGGGGGGCCCCAATCAGTGTCGAACGGACTCAATGACGAACTGTACACTACTTGCGACTTTGTCACTACCGATTGAAAAGTTATTTTGTTGTTTATCGTTCGGCATGCATGCATTGTCGACTGGGGGGTCTCGGGCCCTCAGGATGGCGACCAGCCTAACTTCTCCTAGATTCTAGGCGGAAAGGCTGGCATGAACTAAGGCCCTAAGTGCCCCATTACCCTGGCCGCGTAGCCCCTGAAAATCAGAGCGAAAAGAAAAAAGACGCGATAGGCAGGATAGGGCAACCTGGAAAGATCTCGTTCCACCGTTTTAGGTCTGCTCGATCCTGCAACCAATAGCATGCCCCCGGGACCTCCTTGCTCAATTGTCGTCGCATGTATTAATAGATTCTCGTGGCTGCACATCAATCGGGAAATAAAAAGATAATCGAAATAACAGCCGGCTTGATAGGTTAGATATCGTCGCACGAACCATCGACGTTGATTATGCTCGTTCCTTCAGGAAGATAACCAGGCCCTTCAAAGATCTCTATCGACTGGGGATAATAACTCTCCACAATAATCGGACAGTATTTCGCGCAAAAGGAACGGGCTGTGTGTGGAATTTCCCCAGCACCTGGGCTATGACTCCACTCCCGTGATCATTCAAATGAGCAATATTTCACGTAGAAGCCTTACAGCCTGCTACTGCCTCCGTCGTGCCTCATTTTGCTTCACTTGATTTTTTTTTTTTGAGCATTTGCCGCGAATATGCGACGGATGATGGTATCGCCTGAGTTTGCCCGATAGGTTAAGCAGCTGAGGCAAGCCGTTTATTTCAGGCTTTACTTGGCCCGAAGGAGCCACGAGTCATCTCAGCATTCGTATATCTCGCACCCCGTCATTGTTATTGTTGGAGGCGTATGAGCCTCATCCTCCTTCCCCTCCTCCCCCCGCTATTACCACCTTCCATCGGGCCCCCTTTCAAACTCAAACTCCGGTAGCGAACATGCGGAGGAAGTCCCAAGCGAAGCAGCCGGCTGTCAACCCAAAAAGAAGGTTACTTTTGGGCAAGGCATTTTGAGAGAATGGCGTCACTAGCGGCCCCCCCGGTGCCATGTGATCGGGTAACACCAGAGCAGTAGTCCGAAGGAATGCTAAGGCGAAGACAATGGAAATGATTTTGAAAATCCCGAGAAACAATATGTGTGTGTTGCGTTGTGCTGCGAAGTGGAAAGCGGAGCGAGCGAGCGAGCGAGGCAGGCAGGCAAACAGGCTCCAAGATACAGACAGACATCCCGGGCTGCCGCCGATAGAACTTCCTATCGGCGGAGGCCTAGTCAACAGAGAAAGGAGCGTCTCACGTTCTGGATTTACGCACTCGGCCTGTTAAGTCACAAGCCACATCGAGGCCTCCAGCATGCTGATTGGGAAGCTGTAGCGGACCTGAGGATTACAATATCGGCTTACAATATTGGCTTAGAATATCGGCTTACATAGTAGAAAAAAATAAGCTACAGAGCGGGCGGCGCAGGGCCAATGCTCGATTTCGGGATGCAACCTTTTCGGCCCTCAGCGATCGCAGCAATAATATTATTATTTTAGCTGCAAAAGGAAAGAGAAACCACAGGAGCTACCAGAAGTCAGAGCTGGACCCCTAGGACGCTAACTATGAGCTGGGCTCATGTAGCTCGAAGCCTATTGATGCCGTGGCATGAAAAACAAATTTTGTGGCTCACATCTAGAGCATCTGGCCTCGCACAAGACGCTATTGTTGTCGGAACAAAGAGGGCAAAAATGCAAACCAAACGAAAGTCTATGTCGTATGCTAAGTAGAACAACAAGCGCGGGAAGCGCCGAAATCACAGAGGATGGATGGAGGAAATTATACGAAATGCTTATGCCATATTGTTTTGACGCTGCTCTATCTATACGTCCTGTTGTTCCGGCAAAGATTCAAAAGTACATGTAAGAACAGAAAAAATCCCTAGATCCTTCCACGTCATGAGGCCGTCAGCTCTGCTATTCGCTTTTCTATCTCCGGAACAGCTCTCAGCTGCCGGTCAAGCTCTTCCTTCTCGCTGCGAAATGGTTAGTCAGGCCTCCAAAAACCGGGGTTTGGGAAATATAGCTTACTCTTCGAGCGCCATACGCGTCTCAGCATCCAATTTCGTAAACACGTAGCCACCCTGTCCGTCGAACTGTAGAATGTTGTCGTGGTACTTCCACAAACTCCTCCTGTGACTGACTGTCATGAGCGATATACCCAACGCCTTCGCCTCATCGTACATAGCCTTCTCGATCTCCAAAGTCACGCTACTAGTACACTCATCGAGAATGGCAAATCTAGGTGCGTGATAAAACAGCCGCGCCATTGCGATCCTTTGCTGCGAGCCGCCTGACAAGACGTCTCTCCACTCCTCTTCCGCGTCCCACCCTCCGACTCGGTCCACGATGTGTCCTATTTCGACCTTCTCTAGTATTTTTAAGAGGTCCTCATCGGAAACCTTCTTATCCCTCATCTCCCTTACGTTGTCCGGGTATATGACCTGTTGCCGGAGCGTCCCGGAAGAGAGGTATGGTCGCTGTGGAATGTAGAAAATGTCCGAGAACGGAGGCTTCTTCACCGTTCCGCCATAGACAGGCCACAGGCCACCCAATATGCGGAACAGCGAGGACTTGCCACAGCCATTGGGCCCAACGATCAGGAGATGCGAGCCTTGCTTAACTTCAAAGCTGAGTTTCTCCACAAGGACGTCTCCGTTGGGCGACACGATCGGGACATCGATGAACTCGATATCGGGGCTCTCGATGGCCTGCCCTCGTCTCGCAAGAATCGAAGCGTGCGCATCCGTGGAGGCAGACGACACTAGCTTCTTTTCGAAAATTCCAGCTCGGATGTCGTCCATGACGTCCAACAGCGTTGCCACCCGCGAAGTGTATCCTGCCAGCTCGGTGACCTCTTTGTACGAGAACATGATTCTGCCGAACGCGTCGGAAGAAGACAGCAGCATCCTCCTGTTCTTGACGAACGCCTCCGACCTGTCGCCCATGGTCTGCATCGTGCCGCCCGGGATCTTAACGAACACCGGCACGCTGCAGAGCACGAGCCCCAGGGCTCCCCAGAAATACTTTATAACGAAATCTTCCATGAAAGCATGATAGAACCTGCGCCTCAAAATGCGATTGACGTGCTTGATCAACGTAAAATAACTCTTGTCTAATGTGTCCTTTTCCGCCTCGTGGCCGTGGTACAGGGCGATTTCCTCGCCGTACTCTATTATTCTTGTGTGCTGGAACCGGTACTCTCCCTCCAGCCGAGCTTCTTCGGCAACGTACTTGCCAAACGGAGGCGTCAACGCCCGCATGACGTTTGCGGAAAGCTGCACGAGCAAACTCATGAAAAAGATTCCTTCTCCACCTACCGATTTAGAAAGCGACCAGTTATAAATAATCACATCGAGCACAGGTTTGGCGAGGTTGGAGTAGAGCTCTGCCAAACTGTTCGAGAATCGGGTGACGTCAACTGTTATCAGCTGGTCCGCGTTATTGATTCTATCGTCGAGATTGGCGAGGCTGTAGAAGGTCATGTTGGAAAGGTATTTCTCGTGGATGTAATTCGTTAAGCGAGTCCTATATAGAAGCGATAGCTTGGTCTGATGGTAGGAAAGCTGCACAAGTCAGTACCGTCTGAGGTCCAGAACCATCCTACTTACCATTGAGTTCGTGAACGTTGCCGGCACCGCAACCATCATCCACCAGACGATTCCCAGCAAGAATTCAGATCCCTTCCCCCGCACAAGACTGCTCACGAGCTTACCATCGAGGTCGGCAACGTAGACACTGATGAACGTCCGCGCAACGAGGAAGAAGCTGTGGCTGGCGACCAACCGCAACTCCTTGCTCTTCCAGCCGGGTATCACGATTTTGAGTAGCCGCATCAGGTTCCTGAAGAACTCCCTATCCAAGCCCACCTTCTTCTTTTTCTTCGCATCTTCATCCGCATTTCGGGTCCCGGCGCCCTGCTGAGCTTTGTGCAGCACGGCGGCCTTCTGCTCGGATATGGCGTTTCGGATGCGGGAGATGAGGGCGACGAAGAGCGTGAGGTAGACGGCGCGCGATATCCTCGTGCGGTTCTGCAGGTAGAGTTCGGAGAGGGTGGCTATCATCTGCTTGATGGACTTGTCCGAGGGTGGGCCGGTGGGCAGGATGATCTTGGATTGTGCTGCCATGGTTTTGCGGTTGCACGCATGGTGCGTGTGCCCTGGATCTCACGACGGTATCTTCGAGCTCATCGAGCTTGTTGGAATAATAATAATAGTAATGGTAATGTTTGAAGATTCTGCTCGCATGTGGCCGGCCCGCCGTCGAGCTGTCCGCTGCTGCAGGGCCGGGTCCGCAGAGTCGGAGACGCTACGCCGAGGCATGTGACTGCCAAGCGCGGAGTTGGCCAAACAGGGCGCAGGGCAAATGGCTGAATAGTGTCAAGCGAACACTTGAATTGTTTCGATAGAGAGGATCATATTATTTGCACAAGAACTGCTAAACACTTTGGACCCAAGCTCATACCCAATCCAAAAACCAAGGCATTTTACTTTGTGTCGGGAACAGTATCGTTAGTGGCGGGCTCTGCGCAGTAGTAGACAAGGATCGCTTTGTGTTTAGAGTTTTTTGGGTTGCACTTGGAAAAATACTATTCCCAACCCTAAACTTCCATACGTTAGGAAACCCGATCAATTCCAATCATGATATATACTTAATGTGTGTCTTATGCATTCAGTACTATGGCTTTCAAAGTTTGTTTAAAGAATTTCCATCAATTCCTTGTCTGTTGTTCACATTGTACGCGGAAGAGCGATCTTGGCGTTTCATAAGATGGCTTCAATTTTTTGAGAGGCTATTCGATACAAGAAATTTGTATCTGTGAATCTAGTATTGCCTTCACTGATCATTTGATTGATTCTTTGAAATCAGGTTTTCGGAGGTTGGACCGAGTCATGAATCAAGTGGCATGGCTTCATTATCGTTCTATGCGATCACGAGCAAATTGCTCGATTCAGTTATCGCTAACTTTCATGGACTACAATGTTCTTGACGCTGCAACCCGAGGAAGCACTTTGAGCTTCGTGATAGTAAATCGGTGAACGCACGAAGGATTCCTAGCTGGTTGCCTTGTTTGACATCTCTTCGGCATTCCTTCCGCTTGCCGGAGATAGAGGGTGAAGAGTTACACCCAAACGGGTGGGTTAGCACCCAGAGCTGAAACCACATCTTGAAGATCTTCGACCCCCACGGCTAGGACTAACAGCAGATACTTCAATGAATCACGGTTCTAAGCGCCCGCGCTACTATCGGCTTTCTCGCTTCCGCCATCCGCGCAAGCATTGAGCCCTACATACGTGCATACCGCTCTATACGTGGAAAAGGAGGTGGCTGCGCGAGTCGGAGTCGCCGAGATGGCACAAAAGCGTTCCTGTGGAGATAACCGCCAAGCGAACTCTGGTGAATATCGCTTCTTATTCGCTGGATGCCGTCTGACGCCAAAGTATGAACGTTCACAGGACCTGACCCCTGGATGCTTTGCCGCCTCTAGCGCATTAAATGCAGCTGCCAAGCTTGGAATCTTCGTCTGACCCCCGGATCCAGACATACTGTTAGCTTCGTTACAGAGCAGAGACAACGGTATTTAGCTTTAAAACTCTTGTGCCTGCCGTTGAGTAGCAATCTATAGACTGAGCTAGTTCCAGGCGCAGCTGCAATAGACATGCATTCGATGGAAGCCTGAATGTGGTGGGTTCGCAGTGATTTAATACCCTGTCCCTCCCTACTCGTCAAATGCCTATTGACTTTTTTATTGCATTATTTGTATCTATCATTGTAAAGTTGGGTGCTCTTGCTGGGTTACACAATGTCAAATTTATCAAGAGAAGAAGCCAACAAAATAGTTAACTCTATACTGGTGGAAAATGGCGGCATCAGCCCTGAACATCGGGCGATAACCCCTCAACCGGTGTTAGATGCAATGGAAAGTTTAAGAAGACAACTTGCGGCTACTACTTCCTTGTGCGATCATGCTATCGAACCTTTGATTTCAAAAATATATTAACCAAAACCCTAGGCTAGCAAGAGACTTGTATTCGAAAGACACTCGATTTGTTTTCGAACTTATTCAAAATGCTGATGACAATAACTATAGTATCTCTCAAGCAAAGGAACTAGTACCAGGAATTGCTTTCAGTGTTTATCCCGATAAGATTTTTATCGACTCCAACGAAAACGGGTTCAATGCCGCAAATGTCAAAGCCATATGTAGTACAGGGCAAAGCACAAAAAAGTCCTCCGCAGGCTATATCGGAGAAAAAGGCATAGGTTTTAAGTCGGTGTTTAAAGTGGCGTCAAAGGTCCACATCCAATCTGAGCCTTTCTCATTTGCGTTCGAACACCGAGACGGAGACGATGGTCTAGGCATGATAACTCCCATGAATGAGCCACATACACAGCTACCTAATGGAGTCCGTACTCGCATTGTACTCCATTTGAAAGAATCAAGTCGTAATAAGCATGTAGATGACTTGAAAAACCTGCCAGATACGCTTTTGCTATTCCTCAAGAAGATCAAGATTCTTCGCATATCCATCTTCGACCAAGCCTCCCTTCTGACGAATACCACTTATCGTTATAATTACAGTTTCGAAAAAAAGATTGGGTCTATCGAAAAATCCGACTTTGGATGTACCCCGTCCTTCAGCAGATATCACATCTATAGCAAGAAAATATCAGATCTCCCAGATGACGAGGCTCGCACTGGTATCAATCAGGCTGATATCATTTTAGCCTTTCCTGTGGACAATCAAGATAATCCTATTATCGATCAACAGTACACGTTCGCGTACTTACCTCTTCGTAAAGCGGGATTCAGTGTATGTATCATTACTCAGTATGGATCCATTCAAATGCTGATGTCAAGCTATAGTTTATCATACAGTCCGATTTCATTACTCAAGCAAGCCGAGAAGATGTTTTCGAGTCACAGTGGAACAAGAGACTCCTGGAAGGTGTAGCTTCGACCTTTATCGAGGCCGTGAGAGGATTTTCGAAAATACCAAAGTTACAATATAGCTGGCTTCGGTATCTTCCAAGCAAAGAGATATCAGGCAGCTTCTGGAGCAAACTGCGGCCGATGATTATGGAACTTATCGAGGAGGAATGCTTATTCAAGCCGTGGATGGGAGACGATCTATTTTCTCCCTTGGATATTTCACGCGTGCCAACGTCTTTCCTGGATCAATCTGGACAGCCGCTATTTACTGATCCGTTTCCGCTAGAGTATTGTTCCCCGAGATACGAAGCTGAGGTTAACGTTGATATTTTGGAGGAGATGGGAATAGACACTCTATCTTTTGAAGAGGTGATGGATATACTGGGACATGACTTGGCCCACATACCCAGCACTATGAAAAGCGCATCACCCGAAGGTGAATGGCATACACGGTTTGCTAACTGGGTTATGGAAGAGATTGGCGACGATGCCAGTCTTATCGAAGATTTGAAGATACGACGAATCGTACCTACTAAACAACTAGGTTGGATTGCCCCAGCCAGCAAGAAGCATATTGCCTTTCCAGAAGCTGATGGCTATTCAATTCCGGAAGATCTGAATGTCGTACTAATCGAAACGGAAGCGACGCGTAATCAGGCGAGAGCGAAACTTTTTAGCCATATTGGTATAAGTAAATTGTCTGCTCAGAATGTCAAAGAGCGAATATTCTCACGACATAGTAATGCTACGGGTGTTACGGGTTTCGGGCAAACGGGAAGAGTTTCCTGTGAACAAAGCATAGAACACTTACTGTTTCTCTTTTGCACCGACCGTGGATCGAAACATGAGAAACTTGGCGATTCACGTAAATTCAGCTTTTATGACGATGAAGGACAGCTCATTCTTGGTTCTTTCGGTTCTATATATTTTCAATCGGATAGACATTTAGGCGCACGAAAGCTTTTTAGGGAACGGGATAAGGGTGCAGTAGGTGGGGTTGGAGGACCTCCGGTTCGACGATATTTGAATTCATCATACTTAAACTCTGTTTTGGAATGGAACTCCACCAGTGGGCCAAAGTTTGTAAAGTGGCTTGATGCTCAATTCTCTATCAACGATAGGCCAAAGTTTCGCACGTCCGATGATCTGGGGTTAGACCCTTCACAGGATCTAGAAGACATCATTAATCATCGAGCGGATGTGCTTATTGAAGTGTTAAAGGAATACTGGGAAGAAATCGAGCCCATACTTGAGCACGTGGCTAACATACAAAGCCGATTGCGGGCGTCTCTTGTGCCATGTGAAAATGGCTCACGGATCCCGCTTGAGCGTACATGGCTACCTTTACCAGAGCTTCGTAAGAGGGCTGGAGAGCTGGGAGTTACACGTTCGATGCCATTTCTACGACTTCCTTCTACCTCCAAGGCAAAAAGTGAGATTGAGGAAACGAGCAGTATCCAGAACAGTTGGGGATTTCTGCAAACCTTCGCAGTTGGCATGTCACTAGGTGTGAATTTCTACCTAAGCATTCTCGATCAAATCAGAAATATTTCTACCGAACACATTTCGTTCAAAACTGCTTTAGAGGTTTTGAGGTATATTGGAAGGTCTTGTGAGAGCGAAACGGATAAGTCCCTCGTACGGTTAGTTTACAAAATTCCTTCACCTATAGTTATTTGCATGCTGATAGGTACTATTCTCAGTCAGAAAATGAAATCTAAGACAATATGCATTCCCTCAGGGGTAGATAAACAATACAGTTGGATCAATCTTGACCAGTGTGTATTCAAAGCTCCATTTAGAACAAATACTGTAACTGCACTTGCGTCCTTTGCGGAGTTTGAGGATTTGTTGATCAGGCAACTTTTTCAAAATGTTCTTGGAATAAATGATCTGACATGGATACAATCCCTAGGCGAGTTAGTGTATCTGAAATACAATACTACAGACTTGAGCCTTGAGACTGTCATTCCTATATATCAGTATGTTGCTGAAGCGGCGATCGAGGCAAACGTGGAGACAATAAGGTTAGTATTGAGCTTCTGGTACTATTGAACTGTCTGATTTAACTCGATTAGATCTAAAGTTGAAGAATATGGGTTAATTTTTGTTCCAACCGCTTCGTTTCCGCCGTACGTGTGGCGGTCACCTTCTTCTTGCCTCTGGGCAAAATCGACTCCATTAGTTGATAAGACCGCCATTGCCTTACCGTATCCATCTCTTAAAGATTTCTTCACACAGTCTCTCCAGGTCGAGGCACCAAACATTAGCATGATGATCGATGAAATCATTAGATTGATAAAGACCAAAGGCTCCCAAGCTATGCAGGATCAGGTTAAGCGTTTGGTCTTTGCCATAAACTCGATGAATCCAGATACCGATGACTTGAAGAGGCTTCATAATCGATATTTCTTGTCGATTAGAAATCCAGATGGTACTAGAACTTTAGCTACCACCGACGATGACTTTGCGATCAACGATCGAGACAAGCTGAATAAATTGTTTGGCGCTAAAATTCCTATGCTTCTATTTAGCTTGGGGGAAGTACAAGAACTAGAACCATTCTTTAAGGCTCTTAACCTTGAACACAAGTACCTTTCTAAACTTGTTGAAGAGAGATCGATAGGGGACGGTGCGTTGGATCTAGACTTAACAAAAAGTCTACGAGAGAAAGCTACTGCTATTTATAGGTAACACACACCTTTCTGAATTCTTTCCTCTTTCTAATCGGCTACAGATGCGCAGCTCGCTTCAAGAGTCCTAGAATGAGTGGGAATAAGCACTCGTTCTTCAAGCTTTTGAACAACTTCCAGGTATTCAGAAGCGAAGCTATCTATAAAACGTTGAGTATCACGCTGGGTGGCCAAACGTTTGTTTCACAGCAACAAATGGGTAATCTTCATATCGAGGAAACTGGCACTGTTGTAAAGCTTGTTGTACCTGTTGGCGAATCTGCTCTGCGACATTGTTTGGTGCAACAACTACCCAAGAGACTCTGCGGCCTTTTTGGCTTGGACGATCCCAAAGCCGAGACATCATTAACTAGAATCTTTATGTTGGATCACTTGCCGATAATTAATGACATGCTTGAAGAAGATGGTATTGGGGAGGTGGAAGTACCGACTCTAGATCCTGAAGAGCATGTAATTGCTGCATCTTCGGCGACTTTAGCTAATGCAAGAGAACCTATGCCTTCTGTTGTCCTTTCTAGGGAGCCTACACAGTCCAGAGCTTCATCTAGAGGGCCCGTTCCTTCTGTTGTCCCTCCTAGAGAAACTGCTTTTGGAGTGGTCTCTGCTCGAACACCGAACGAGTTAAATGTAACAGTGCCGACTTCGTCGTCGCCGGGCAATGATGTATCATTAACGAGAGAAGTATCGGATCAGGGTAGTTCGTCGTTGTTTAATTTCAGGCCAGGTCTTCCTCTACAAGCGACACCAACATCTTCCAGCCGAGGAGAAAATATAGCTTCTGAATATTCTAAGTTGCTTCAGTTCGTTGTCACCGCAGCTCGGCATTCTAGCCTTCCAACAATTTCGAGTTCTGACGAACTGACCAATCAACTTGGAGCTCTGTCGTTAGCAGGCAATGTTCTTTCTTCACTGGTGGCACCATTCGGAGAGTTTTCTAGGAACCCAAAGAATTACAACACCAAAATTGGAGCCGCTGGAGAGCTATATGTAAGCAAGATGTCTCGAACTATGTAGCACGATCTAATTTGTTTATACTGCAGGTTTTCGAGCTTTTATCTAAACTTGGTCTTCCAGAATTTGGTCTCGCAAACTGGAAAAGCACCATAAGACATGAAACTTGCGTCCATAGAGACTATAGCGATATGATGCCTTGGTCTGGATTCGAAACTGCTGATATAACATATAGAGACACTAGCCAAAGACTGACGCGCACTCTTAAAGAGCTCGGTTATTTCGCAGGAAGTGGAATCTCGGATACACAACTAGACGAACTCAGCCCGGAATATTTCTTAGAAGTCAAGACAACCCTCAGAGATTGCAATGAAAGATTCTTTATGAGCGGTAGTCAGTATGAAAGGGTAACGAGTCTGCATATCTTCTTCGTATAGTCCACTAATTCGTGCTCTAGATGAAAGGTATGAGACTGTCAGACTCAAGATCAAACCAGCAGCTTTACATTATTATGAGGGTGTTCAATCTAGGCCAACCAAATATGGGGATGCGAATGTATGTCGACCCTGATCGTCATAGACAGGAGGGAACCCTTGATTTCAAAGCAGAAACTTGGACGGTTTCGCCGGTTCAGAGGGTATCCTCTACAAACACACCAAACCGTCGTGGCTATCGAACGCATGCTGAGATTACTTGAGATCCATGAGGTAGCTTTAATTGGTAGAATGGTATTTACAAGTTATGTAATTAATCTTCTTCACAACATGCTATGGGAATTATATGTTTCCAAATGAATCCCATAGCGAATATTGACGAGATGCACAAAATGCGCACTAGCATTTTATTAGTTATTGAAAACTGGTGAAGGATTTTATGTCTCAGGCATCAGTCTCCTTGCTCTGAGGTACCTGGAGAAAGTTAACGTATATCGCGATACAGGAGGTTGACTAGAATGTGCTTACTCGTAGTCCTCCATAGCGCCCTTAACCTTTTTTTCTAGCTCATCTGCCCAGCCCTCTCCGAATTCTTCTATCCACTTCTCCTTCTCCTTCGCCATGTCCACACCCTCGGCCGACTTACTCTTGATGATTCCATTGGATTCGAGCAAAGTCGAGAGCATATGCCGGTAGTTCTCGTTTTTCGCCGACCAGGCGAGGTCCTTACCCTCTTCTTCCCACTCGAACACCAGCTTCTCTTTGTCCAATCCGATCTTGCTCGCCCACTGCGGGAGGAGTTTGGGCGCAGCGGCCATGATATCGTCCGCCTCGAGCACGATGGGTGCACCGGAGTCGGCGCCAGGATTCTTCCTGAAATAACCAACATACCAGTCGTACAGGGTCCTCGAGAAGTGGTACGTGCAAACGTTGAGAAAGCCATTCATCATTTCATCGCTCGGTGTGGTGGTTCCTTCTGGAGTAAAGAGCTTAAAGCCCTTGGCTTTTCTCACAAATGAAGGAAAAGCTAGGGCTGGATGCCGAATCAGGAATGTAGGACGCATCCTCGCAAGGTACGAGTCCGGCACTATAACGGTCGTCGTGCCTTTCAGGGGTGTTCCGTCCGGCGACTTGACTCTCCAGAACTGCTTGTCTTCAGCGCTGACCTCGGCCCCCATCTGCCGGGTCAGCTCAACGGGGCTCGCAAACGAGATGGCATGTTCCTTGATGAAGGCAGTCTTGCCTTGCGCCTCGATGTCCGCCAGCTCCTGGCATAGATCCTCGAAGCTCTTCTGATATACGGCGAGCATTGCCGTTTTGTCCTCTTCAGTCCAGGAAGACAGGGGCTTTGAGCCAAGGGCACGGAACCCTAGCTGTTTGTTGGCTTCGATGAAGTAATATCCACTCCCTTCCGCGCGCGTGACGATTCCGGGCTGATTCAGGGCATTGCAGATGCGCACGAGGAGGTTCGACGCCGTGCGAGCGTGGGTGAAGAGTCCGATATGACGCTGTGGGACGTAGTTAGGCTCGATTTGATGGTTGGACATTGTGGATTATCTCGACCAAGTGATGTTTGTGACTCTGTGGCTTCAAACGGGCATCAGAGGCACGATGTCTGCACCGGACTGTCCCATGGTTATATAGTCTCACATAGGACGACTTAGCTCTCTCGCATACTCGGACTCGGCGCTCTATTGTCCTCCGACTTTACCGCAAGGTCCTCGGATGTTTGCAGAATTTGCTTGCCTGTTAGTTCTCGAGTGAACTTGTCCGGAAGATTCGGCCGAATGCATGGACAGAGTGGAGGACTTTAGATCGATTTTTAGTGTGAGGGGTGATTCCTTGCGGCTCCCACCACGGCTGGCCCTTCTTTTTCCATAATGTCAGGTTTTCCGGTACTTAGTGTCCTGTAGGCTGTAGAGGGGGTTGGGGCGAAGTGGGCTATTGTGGAGGATGGAATCCCCATCGAAGCGTGCCAATGGTCTTCCTCTGGGCAATTGCCCTGGGCAATACATCCATTCCAAGAAACATAACGTTTTGTTTTAAGAACTCGGCAGTTGCTTGTACTATGCTGCGATCGCTGTTTGCATGCAGATGCTATGTGTGCTGCAACTCTAATGTGCTTCGGTGCCGAAGAAGTGACGTGGTAGGCGGAGAGGCGGGTAGGGGAGAGTCCGGTCTAGTGGCCGTTCCAAAGAGGTTAGCGTGGAGCATATGCTGAGGCGGCTTTGGTCCCACGGTGCTTCGCTTGTTCGGCCCCACATCTACAGATTCACGCGACGCGGGGCGGCGCGTCGTGCTTGCAGATGACGCTCTGAAACAATCAAAAGTCAACGCGATGAATCCCCAACAATCTGTTGTCTCCGTTCTTTTGTGTTTGACCCGGTGAAGCGCATGATGACATGTTCTTCAGATGGCGGATTGGAGGACGCGGCATTACGTGCCCGATTCTGACGACGATGAGGAGTGTGACATTGATTCGCAGTTGAGTGGGAGCAGACAGCCGGGTGTCGGGGGGAAGGAAGACAAGAGGGCAAGCACATACAATTCGGATGAGCCAAAAGGAGATGGGAAGTTGCAAGTGGAGGGCTATCAAAACATCAATCGTGCTTCACAAGGGAGCTCCAAGGGGTCCTCTAGCCAGGAGAAAAATTCAATAGATCAGCTGCAAAGTGACATTCTT
The DNA here is from genome assembly GCA_027478595.1 of Erythroxylum anguifugum. Taxonomy (NCBI): domain Eukaryota; kingdom Viridiplantae; phylum Streptophyta; class Magnoliopsida; order Malpighiales; family Erythroxylaceae; genus Erythroxylum; species Erythroxylum anguifugum. The sequence continues at coordinate 30,723 of JANIPN010128124.1, forward strand.
CAGGCTTACGAGGATGAGGACTCTGAAGACGAACTTTCTCGACCAGACCCGAGGAATGCTTCGCTATCTGTTGCCTCCTCGCTCACACCTCTTGAAGATTCATCATCTGGCATCAGCTTAACACAAGACAGGAGTTTACAGGTTAGGGACGTCCACGAGGACGATGGTATTCAATTGGAAAAAGAGCTGGAGAACCATAACGTAATATCAGATTTGGAAGATGCTGTTGAGGCGGGAGATCCTAGCTTGTTAGATTCTCAGAAGCTGTCCTTGGTTCTTTCGTCGCCTCTATCAGAACTAGCAAGGTCCCCTTCATTGCCGGCTCTCTCTGATGATGACGATGACGACGATCGTGCGAATACCGAAGCTGAAGATGGTCATACAACGGCTGCTACATTTGCTAGGCAAGCATCTCCAGAGTTTCAACCGCCCGTGCGGACATTTAGAGCGAGAAAACCAGAACAACTGAATCCTTACACGGTTGAAGATGCGAGGCACCGGAAAACATTTCAGCAGGGTGGTCTTAAACCGATAAGATACCGTGAGGCAAGTGTTGAGGCGGAGAGGCACCGACCAAGAAATACCTCTCCGGACACGGATTATCAGGAGGAGGAATCTCAAATTGTGAGACCGCAATCCCAGGAATTAGCCGTGTCACTGGACTCATCGCCCCCGGTAGTCAACTCGATGTATCTAAACCTTGAAGGGGATTTACCAGATTTGGATTCTCTACTGGACTCAAATAACAGCGATTTACGGCTAGCTCGAAAACGAAGGAAGATTCACCATAGGTACTCGTCAAAAGGCATGATAAATTCACGAAACCGCTTAGATCGCCTTCCAGAAGTGTCCCAGGACAAGGATAACTCTGAGATTATTCCTATATCCACGGAAAATAATGGTGTTCCACCTTCACCTCCAACGTCGACACCACCGCAGCTCCAAGAGCGAACCGTTCAAGTTCAAGTTCCAAACTTCAGATATCCTCCCGGCATGACTACCCCACGACTCTTGGAACAGCTTCAAACTCCCGAGAGAACATCCGAGCTCCGAATGCCGAGCTCGAAGCCACGTACTTTTTTGAATATTAGCGATAAAGAGTCGTCTGAAGACGACGCATCGCCGGCCTTAGAAGCTGCACAAAGCTCAGAGTCGGAAAATGATAGAAGTGAAGTTGAATTTAAGGAACAGTCGCGAAGAATTAAAGGCGTCTTGCCAGCCTCTTACTTCAGGTTTACCGGTCAGGGACAGAAACCTAAAGAAAAGCTCACTAAAGATAACGTGCAGAGGCAAGGAAAGTCGCCTATTAAGTCTACTCAGCGAGGTATTGCTAGACCTATCACTTCCTCCGAATCCAAGCACCCGAGACCTATGCAGAAGCAAGTCGAGACATTTGTGGTATCAGATGGTGAAGATATTTTGGAACATGATCATGACACCAATCCTCTTGAGCTTGATCTAGATAGCCCAACCAAACGACAAAGATCCCCTATTGGTATTCGAGATTCTATCTTTGACACACTTGTTGTTGATGACGACGAGATGGAGGATAATAGCTTTGATCGGATGGAGCCAGGACAGCATCGTCATCGTTCGATTAACAAGCAAACACCGAAATTTAAGAAAAGGAAAACTAACTCGTCTAATCTTTTCAAAGAGCCTACTAGGCCTCGGATGGTTCAACCTAAGATTTCTGGCCATGTAAAACGCGAAAAGATCCGTAAGCGACGATCGAAGAAAACGGATACGCGATTGAGTGTCGCAGATGTAATCGATGCCGACGATCTACAATCCGTCCCCGAATTTCTGCGAATAGCTGCAAGAACAGCAAGCGCGAGAACCGATCAAGGAAGGCACTCGCCATCACGAAAGGTCATTAGACTTACGACTGTCGAGGAAAACGCTGATGTTGAAAACCTACTGGAGAAGTGGCAGAGGAATCAGATACCTCGCCCTCCACGAAGTGTGGCCCGTGCTCGAAGACCAACTGGCACGAGTCACTCAAGACGGCCACTGATCAGCACTTCTGGAAACCAACGGTCTATCAAACCATGGACAAATACCCCAGCTTCGACAGAGAAATTTATTGACACAGAAAATCACTCCAAGGGTGATAGGCCTGTTCAGCAGGCAATCAAAGAGATATTGAGTAATGCAAGATCTCGTGCTAGTAAACTACAACCGTCCTCGCCTCTCATATCGAAGTCGGAAGAAGACAAACGTATTCGCCAGATCCTGGTATCAAATTCTATTGGAGATACTCGAAACCAACCAGCTGTCCTAGAGAAATTGAAGGCGAACGGAAAAGGAGGTCTCCCTCAGCAAATCACTAGACCTAAATCTTCTCATCAGCAGCGATACCCGGCTGGTATGCAATCAAATCCTGTTCTGGAAAGATATCTACAATCACCTACTCCTGCACCGACAAGTTCGGAATTCGATCAACCACTGAACCACACAGATAATCGTACTTTACAAAGGTCTCGGAGAAAGAGAACGCCTAAACAAGTACAAATTACATCTGTCTCCCTACAGCAAAACCAAACGTTAGCACATGATGATGTACTCGAGACACCGGATCTAGTGGACGGGCCCAAAGAAAAGCAAGTCAACGATCAACACACACTATCTGATTTGGCGCCGTACGGGTCCGACTATACAGTTGATTTCGACATCAAGTGTCTGCCTAGAGGGAGCTTCTTCCCAGATGAAAATTTGTTGGGCAGTGGCCGGTTTTCTCGGTGGATACAACAAACGACTTCTCGAGACATGACTACTCCTCAAGATCCATTGAATTTTGAGGTTGATGGAGTAAGCTTCAGTTGGTCAGCTTGGACCGAAGTGCTGTCATCCGAATTTGTGTCGCTCGTAGGTCCCATTGTGACCGAGCTTAGATGCGGTAACGTTTTCGATAACTGGCAACGCCATTGCACGGTTTTAACATCAGTGGCTGAATATCTTGCGACTCATCTGTTCTTCCTTGATGGTGTTGACAGGCTTTCTTTCGTGACAAGATTGCAGGAACTCATATCGGAACTAGCTGATGCTGCTTTTGGCTATACGGAGGCTACAGTCAAGCCAGACCAGGATGTCTCCTTTTTCCAACTATTTCAGCAACTGATGATTGTCTCTTGGCAAGTTGGCAGTATTGGCAATTGTGATTTGCTTCAAGCGGCCCAAACATTGAAAGCGAAAGATGTTTTTCTTTCTAGTCTACGTATGACGATGAAAACGATTCTCTCTGAAGGCATCAGTGACTTTGACAAGTTCTTGAGAGCAGTTCATGATTACTCGAGCATCGCAAGTCTTTCTAAGACAAGCCTAGGGAAGGTTGAAACATTTGTTATCGGTAAACATCTAGCTCGACTATGTGATTCATCCAAAAGCGTGTTCCTTGAGGTACTTCGTACGGGCGTTCAAAAGCGCCTTTCTCACGCTACAAGAAGTGTACGATATCTTGACATCGCCTGGTTTAGTCTCTTCGTACTTCTTCCTTTCGATGATATTGATGAAGATGGAACTGTCGATCCGAGTAAACGACACATCACTTCTATCGAAGGCTGGAGTCTTGTCCAGGATCTTTTACGACCCGTCCTCGATGCATATCAATCTAGTTCCAGCACGCAAGGTCCTACATTCAATGAATATTTTCGTAGCGTTCTCGGTAGGTGCCTGCATCTGATTCGCATCTGGAGATGGATAAAGTGTGATCAAATCATTCGACAATTATACGACTTCTTCAGCCGCAACAATCTAGGTGATCTCAACCATGAAAGTGACCGTGGAACTCCTAAATTTCTGGAGTCGCTGGGGAAAACTCCGGACCTTAGCTTCTCTAAGGAAGACAGATCCTTTACTGTATTCCTCAAAATTTTATCAGCTGGGCTCCTTGAAATGAGACAAACGCTTTCTGATAAGAAAGTCCAAGGCCTTGTATACCGTGTCACTCCCAATCATAGCAGGACTCTACCAAAAGATGAAGTAGTACGGCAAGAGGACTTAGATGCTCTTCGAAACCATCACAGTTTGCTCACAGTTCTTTACTTTGCATCACCACCCAGCCGGAAGCCTCGTCTCGACACTCTCCGCGATTTGATTCATGTTGAAGACTCGCACAGAGAAGCATGCCATATTAATATGCGCGCATGGTCAAATCTCATGAACTATGAGCTATCTCAGACGGCCTCTATCAGTGTGGTGGAAGATCTCATGCATTGGTACAATAGCTTCCTATCTCAGACGATTAGACAGCATAAAGCCGCTCGCATCGAAATTGAAGCTCATGGTGCCGCAATAAGCAGCTACGAGAGAGAGTCTTATATAACTATGAACCAGAGGCAAATCGAGGCTGTTTTGGCAGATGCGTTGGACTCTTTGAAACGAGCGATGATGCTTGATACGACCAATGAAGTCAAGAACGTCTTGCTCACCACGTCCCTCAAAGAGGTATTTGGTCTCTTCGATCCAGAACATCCCAGGGTGCACAGTGTTATCATCAAAGCTCTTGATATAATACAAAACTTCAGCCGCGTCTGTATTTCTACAGCAACGAATGAGACTGCTAACACAAATGATGATAGTCAAGACTATGGCGAGTGGCCGTCTTTTGAAGATGATGGAGAATTCGGAATTGAACGTCAAGTAAAAACGGTCGATCTTCAGATATCGAGAGAACTATACGCATCCGTACATAGTCTTCTTTCTGATTCGTTTGGCGCAGAGATTGCTTCTGAAGAGGCTCTACTGGGCAAGATCATGGATACTTGGGTCGCGTTGGCCTGTCTACAAGTTAATACAATGCAAAGATCATGGGACGACTATATGAATCCTTACCAAAATGAATCTTGGTTTGTTCTTCGAAGCACCGAGCAGCATTCCTTGTACACTCCCATGTACTTTGCCCGACTACTTGAGCTGGCTCCTGATACTTACGACGAGCATCAACCCGCAATCCTTCATGCTTGGATTACGTCCTTGGTAGTGCGAGAGTCACAGCTGAAATATCAGAATCTTCTTACCGTGGCTTTGTTGAGGAGAGATGGACAGAATCCCTTGCTTGCAAATCTTCCGTTTATCACAGATTCTAACGGAGACGTCGAAATATCGATAGCAGACCTGAGATCCAGGCGACTATCCCTTATCTCTTGTATCCTCTCGAACATGCGCGAGTCTTTGGAATTTGTGGATTACCATGGAATATCTCAACGACGTGAACAACGACAGCTATATGTAGACCTCTTGAAGGCCTTAATGAAGGCCATGAAACAAACTTATGAAGGTCTCGGCAACGGCCCTGACATTCAAGGCCTCTACGTTGAGTTTGTCCAAACGGTTGTCTCCTTTCTACAGCAATACACTGCCGAAATATGGCCTATTGATAAATTCTTCACAGATGCAAGGACCTTTCCCCTTCCGGCTCATGATCCGTCTTACGTTGTAGGCCGTCTAAAGAGCTACGGGCTTAAACTTAGGGATAAGAGAACGGCCAAAGGTCTAGTCACATTCATACAAAACGTTATCGAGCGCGCCAATATCGACGGCAAGGAGAACTACCTCGTGGACCAGCTACAGACAGCAATATCTACTACCTTCGAGCATGGAGATTCAACAAGGCCTACGTTGCGATCTTACATAATCGAAACGATCGTTCCAGCGTACCTAGGAGTTGCACTAAGATCATCATGCGGATGGCTTCTCGCCGCACCGTTGCTACAGTCTCTGCAGGGTACGATGGCGTCGATACTGCTGGTCCTGGACGGCGCGGACCCCCAGAGCTGCGCTGGAGTAGCAGGCACTATTGGAACTCTGCTATCAAGCATCCAGAGATCAGTTGCCACCCTCGTCGAGCAAGGTCAGGCACCGTTCCATTCCCCACCGGTCATTCGCATCCTGACGATATACTACGCTCTCGTAACGGCCTGCCTACGACCCCTTGACTATCTCCTGTGCCTGTCGCCCAGCGCCGTACCTGCACGTGCGGCAGTTGAGTATTTGGCTTCGTTTGCTGAGGCCGCTACGGAGCGCATGACGACAGTGGATCAAGCTCAAGATCAAGACACGGCGGCGACGACAAGAATAGCGCCTTCGGTTTCGGCAGTTGGAACAACTACTACTGCTACTAATGCTAAGGGTACTGCTAGCGTCAGCCGAAGAGCTTCATCGTCTTCGTCGAGCTCTTATGCTGCTGGTGCTATCGATAGTTTTGGGCCAAATAGAGAAACAAACGCGGTTGGCGCGAACGGCCGTGCACCGCCGCCGCCGCCGAGCAGCCGGTTTTCGACCCTGAAACACGGATCGACGGTGGTGTCTAATGCTGCTGCTCCTGCTGCGGCGACCGACGTGGCAGCATATGCCAGTACGGAGCTGAAGTCGACCCTCGAGAAGAGCTGGATGGCGATTGATGACGAGCGGGGGCGGAGGAGATACGTGTATGTCGCTAATGGGGGACGGAAGGAGATAGCGGTTCACCTGTTGGGATGGGAGGGAGAGAGAGACAGGTTCTTGCTCCAGTACAGGCTGTTCAGAGCCGAGATAGAGCACTTGCCGTCTCTCGCTAATGGGGCTTGGGTGCCAAGGCCGAGAGGAACTACGGGTGACTACGACGATCCGTTGTGGTTTTAGTTAGGAGGGAAGGGGTTTATTATTGGGGGCTTGATATTCACGGTTGCCACGACGAGATCTGATAGGTTGGTTTAAAAGCATAGCGGGCGTTCTTTCTGGGCAGCATAGGGTTTCGATTTTACGTCCGTAGTATTTATTCTACAGATAAGGTTTTTTTTTGCTGGGAAATGCGAAAAAGAAAAGATAAATGAAAAAAGGAACGAGAGACATTCGCTTCCATGAAGGCGTTCGCAACATTGGAAGCTGACGCCACTGTTCCTCTTATGGTCAGTAGGGAGCCCAAAGAAGTAATGATGTGATCTCCAGATAGGGAGGTAACTACCGGCAAAAGCCCTCTCTCTATATATCTGTGTGCCTGAGTGTGTGTGTGGTGTGTGGTGTATGGACACAACGCACAATCCTTCCAAGTAGAGTTTTGCCGGCGACATGGTAACGCTGCCATTTGACGGAGGTTTCTACGAACAAAGTTTCTTGTTCTCGTTCTTGTTCTGTTGTTAGGGGCGTTGTCTATGTGTCTTGGGCATGCAACCGCGGCTGAAAGAGGGAGGAGGGCTTTTGAGGCTTGAGGTTTTATGTCGTCATGAAAGGTGTCATCCGCTAGATAGAGAGATGCTCCAAAACATCCAGGTGTTTTCAAATCTGTACTTATCTTGATTTGACTGTGTGTGTATGATTCCAACCTGCCTAGGTACTTACCTCACACGCGCGCTGTTTTGTTTTTGAGTTTCTGCCGATCGCGCGACGCCCGGTTACAAAGTGTATCTGTGTGATTTGTGTGCGTCGCGTCGTTTCGTTTCTTCGCGAAAGGGTATCATAGGAGGTATCTTTCTCGTATTTTCCCTCTCCCTCCCCCCTAGAAAATGTCGCAAGACAGCGAGACATCGCGGGAGGGGACCAGCGTGGAGAGAAGAATGCTTGGTTGTGTGTATGATTTTTGCCTTGTATGTTTTGGGGTGGATCTCGCGAAGCTTGGCCCCCTTCCCCAGGGTCGTCGTAGCAGGCTAGTTTTGCGAATATCAACTCTACTTGGGCAAGTTTGGTTTAATCGAGACACGACCGTCAGAGCATGTGTGTAGGATGCGCCATCGCCATCTAGAACTAGCAAAGAGGTAGAGGTAGAGCGGTGAGAGCGCCGCGTGGTTGGCTTGTTCGCTTTTCGTGCCAGACACACATCGGGCGTGTAAGGATGGGGGGGGTCGCATGTGGGTGGTGGTTGACAGCAGCAGCGTTGATAAACTTTGCGGAGCTTGTGATCGAGAATCGAATCAACTACTGTCCAGCATGCCGTACTTCCCTCTCGTACCTCTCTATTGTCCATTCTAGGAAATTCCTTTCGTTTTTGTCTCTCCCAAGTCGCGCGCGCTGCCTGTGGGTGCCTGTATACTTTGTTTTTTTTTGTCGTACAGCCGTCCCCCAGCCCTCTTTCCTTCCTTTCGCCCAATCTGTACTTGACCCCCCCTGCCACTGTCCTGTCACTCGCCCAAGCTCTATCCTAGATAGGAATTCGTAGTCCACTTGACAGCCGAGTGATAATCAAGCACGTAAGCCCACTTATCTGATAGGGCACCAGAAGGAACGGGCTATCACGTACCGTAGTAGACCAGACACGCCATGGCCCATGGACCGTCGAGGGAAAATGCTTGGAAGGTCAAGCCCAGTACGCCCAATTTACTGGCGCAGAAGTTGTAGGGTCTATTACAGGGCTCGAGAACTACGACGTAAAGGGGCTAGCTGCTGCTCCTTCGAAAATGGTCGATCGGCAGCTGCTAGCGTAATGTCTACATAACGGGCTAGGCTAGCAGCGACGAAGGATGATTACGAAAGTTATACGGCCAAGACCATGGCAGGGGCGAATATGCGGCGCATGGAGGCAGAGAAAAGAAGACAAAGATACATGTTCATGTACGTGCAAGGCTTTTTTTGTCGGCATTCGCACGTAGCGCTTTTTTGGCTGCAGCTGGAAAGGACATGAAACAGTAGCTGAAGGTACTTGATAATGACAAACGAAGGAAAGGTGGAGAATAAAAATATAATGCATAGCATAGTATAGTGGATTGATAAGGTACCAGGTCCAACAATGCAAATCCGGCCCACTCGAACGGCGATGAGCACAACGGCACGGGAGTTTGTACGGTGGAGCTTTTGGGGGAAAGGGAAAAGAAGCACAGGACTGGGCTTCTGGTGGAGATCTAAAGCAGCGCCGTTGTGCAACGTCGATTGCGTGCCCTCGATCTTCTTCCGGGCTATTTTTCCCCTCCCAGGACGATGGGAGAAGAAGGAAAAAACAAATACAGGAAAAACAAAATACAAATAACCAACCACCCATGAAGGGCTTTTTTAACCGACTGGGGGCCCCTGTCGTCTAAAGCTACATTTGGCACTTATATGTTGTGTCCATGTCCATGTCAATGTGTACAGGTAACTTTCTCTTAGGCTTTTTTCTCCCCCTCTCTCATAGCCGTGTGCATGTGTGCGTGTGTGACACATCTGTGCCGCGACGCTCGTGCCAGTTCCTGTATCGATTACTATTCCTGGCGTCTGACTTCCTGCCGAAGCCAGCAGCGGGCGGACGGGCGGATGGGAGCGGGCAGCAGTGGCAGTTTTTAACCAGGGGGATAGTATATTGCTGCCGTCCGCAAGAACAATCGAGCAAGGATTAATCGATTATGGGATAATACATGTATTCAATCAAGATCTTGATTTGCTTGCTCGCAGCCGGCGAACGTGGTCTTCTCGATACCACCTCAAAAACCCTTGCTGATTTCTGCATCCGCCGGGTAGGAAGGAAACTGAGGGTAAGTACTGCTCGTCACTCTCTATCCCATCCGCTCTATACCCCTCCCTGCCAACACCATTACTACACTCTTCCTCCTTCTCCTCGTCCCGATCCGCCTGGGCACGCAAGATCGATGACTACGAGGCTGCGAAGTTACGTGGCGGGCTGTTCCTGGAAATGAGCAGGTGAAAGGCATCATCGTCTTGCTAGGGCCCCTGTACAAAGCCATGTGTACAGGGCACGTGTAGATGGGGTGACACGCCGGTGGTCGAGGGTGTACCGGGCACATCGCACGAAGTCTCTACGGGCAGATGTCCGGCCCGGCTATTATTGGACGTCTATTCTTTTCTTTTCTGCTGGCCATTTTCGCTCTTGCCCGGAAGCTGAATTCGCAGCTCGGCGACGACGATATCATGGCGGAAACAGAAACGGGCCCGAGGTAGCATTCGCTGAAGAGACATTGCTACCTTTGCTTTTTTTTCGTCCTGATTATGCTTTTGCGCATCTTGGCTCTTTTGCTTGCTTGCTGTGCTTTGTTTCCCTCCAGCCCTGTTGCCCAATAGAGAGAGCCAGTGGTATCACGAGTAGAGACTGGACGTGTACTCTTGTATCGCGACCTTGAGGCATTTTATTGGCCAGAGGCGTAGGATTGGAAGAGGGTGTGCAGTGCCGCTGATCTACACTCCCTATTACTGCTTCGGTCGCGTAAGGTTACATCGCCCTGGATTGCGCACTCGAAGGTTCAAGCCTCATCCACTCTCGTCGCCAGCCCACCCCTCTTCTCCCCATCGCCTGCCCTCTTCTCCCCTCGAGACCCCGCCTTCGTTCCTGTCAGCTCCCAGCCCAGTCCTCCCTCTTCTCGCCTCCCTCCACACTCCCCCCCACCCCTCCAGGGCGCGGAGCAACCCGTCCAAACCTCGAACTTCTGTCACCTCTGGCAGCCACTGGGAGACGTCTCCAGAGCTGTATCTTACTGTTTCTCTACGCATGAACGACGATGAAACACTGGTGTGCCTGTTTCCCCACCTTGCCCTGACGCTGATGCACTGCAGCGAAACACACACACTCACTCTCTACTCTTTCCCTCCCCCGCCCAGCTCCTGATCGATCGGCAGTATTTGCCTCTGCCCTATTGTGCCGCAATTCCAAATCATCCTCTTCGTCGCCCAGTAGGAATGACAAAAGACGAGAGGACCTCCTCCTCCTGCTGCTCCCCCCACTTCCGATGAGCCTTGCAGCCGAGTTAGTTTCGTTCCTTCCAGCTTCCTGAACCAAAGAATGTACATAGTAGAAAGTCTAGAGCTTCGAGCTTTGATTATTTTTAAACATCACACTGCTCCCTCGAAAGCAAGAATCCCGGCGATCGTCTGCATTGCCGGAGGACCGTCGAAGCCCTGAAGGGAGAGACGCACCAGCTTTATCCAGGTAGCTGTGGCAAAACCCAGATCGTCTGGTACGTCTTTCCGCAGCCATGCGAAGCTTTCGCACATAGTATGCTATGACGGTACCGGAGATTCCGCTACCAGGCCAGCGGTTTTTCCCGCCACCAGACCAGAAGAGCAGAGGTATTTCCAAAAAGAGACACGGTGGCTCTCCGGCCGTTGAGATAAACGGGACGGGTCGTTCGTTCGTGTCTAGTCAGTCGTCGAAAAGAAGTATATTCTACGGTCGACCAGTTGACAGCCAGTCACCGTATATGGGTCGTCGTAAGTGGCGGCAAAGACTGTGGTGGAGTATAAGCATAACGTTCAAGCCTCCGCGCCTTCTGTTGGCCCGCCGTGCGTTGGGCTCCGCCGTCATATGCACCATCTTGAACAGCTGCGCAAAACGGCTGCGCGCACCAGTACAATACCGAGGGAAGGAAGATAACCAAAGCGGGCACCAGTATTTGAATGATGATAGTTCTTTTTGCGGAGAAAATCAAAAAAAGAAATTATGTGACCCTGCTATCTCCAGCACGGTGGTAGGCTTCTTTCTTTCTTTTTTTTTATTTCGTTGAGAAATGCAAGTGCAAGTCACTGGAGAGGGACCAAAGCCTCGATGCCCACTCGTAGCATTAGCGTTGCCTATCTCTCCTTGGGCACGAACCGCGGAGGATGCGAATCCTCGTCAACCTTCTGGCCCCCATAGCAAAATAGCAGGCTAACGATAGCTAAGAGCCTAAGAACAGTCATACAAGGCGGACTCTCTCTCTCCAGTGTCTCCACTACTTATCAGGGTGCAAGCTTTGTAGGTAGGGATCCTACGGAAGCCACGATCGCCTAGGGTGACCTCGACGGGGGGCAGACGCGATCTGGCGGCCTATACTGATCCTGCCACTCACAGACACACACGCACACCCTTATTTTCCTTCGAACTTGCAAGTTAGATTTCTGCACCCTGGGGTCAGGCAAGTGGCTTGCGCGAGTGACCTCGTGAAGAATGTACCGGGGTGGTCATGAGGATAGAGAGCCTAGGATTGCTCATTCTACATTCAGCTACATGCACTTGCTACGCAACTGCGTACCTGAATAGCTACGCGCATGGGGATCTAGGAGGCAACGGCGGGAGGGAAATATGATGCTGATGATGGTGATCAATGCTCATCCCGGGGGTGGCTCAAGCTCTCAGGGTTGGGTTGGGCTAAGGCAATGAACGGCGATGACAGACGCACGCAACACAGAGGGAAGGAAAAAAAGAGCAGAGAGGGAAGAGAGATGTTTCCGTTGGGCTAAAGCCTGGAGAACAACAATACAGGAGGGCGCGCCACAGCTTTTCGTGCCAGTCAGTAGTCCATGCCGTCGACTCACTCAAGGCTTTCCGCCCTGCAGCTTGTTCTCTAAATACCACCTCGAAGTCGAGCGTCCGCCAGTGCGTACCACCAGCTGGCAGGGTCGCGGATGTCCTATTGGACACAAAGCATGGGGGAGCAATTGTAACTTCGTAACGACGGCTTGCAAACAGACTTCAAGGAAGGCTGGCTGCCAAGCCCAGACTGCTTGAAACGTCCACTCGGAAGTAGACGGTATGCCCTGCACTTGCCTGAATTCGCCCTGCTGGCGCAAAGACTACCCTCCCTCTCCAGTGTGTTCATCTTCTGCTTGAGAAGGTACATTGCTCTCCTCCCTTGCCAGTGAACTTGAGCTAGTTTGGATTTGGCGTACGTGCATGTGGACTCACACCCCCATCCCCCGAGGCAGACGCACACCACTTTTGGCAGAGATCTTGCATTTCGATACTAATATACAAAAGGGTCGCGATGCGTCGACCTTATTGTTTTCTTTTTCGCCGCCCCATTCTGTCTTTGTGGTAGTACGCTACTGTGGCTGTCGATAGCTTTCCTCATTTGCATAAGAAGCTTTGGATATCCTTCCGCCATGTACCACCAAACTCCAATGCCACTCATGGCCCCCGTCAGGCCCTTCTATGCCTACCCGCCACGGGAGCAGATGTTCGAGGCGCCGCCAATGCCTACGCACACTCAAAAACCAACTAAACCCAGGAAACTGAGATCCGCCTGCGATGCGTGCCATACCGCCAAGATCAAATGTTCAGGCGGAATCCCATGTGCTCGATGTACCAAAGAGTAAGATCCATTTCCCCCTTATCTATTTGATTTCGTCTGGTATCGAGTAACTAATATCTCGGGCACAGTTCGAGAAATTGCAAATATAGCTTTACCGCACGGGTAGGAAAACCCAAGGGAAGCAAAAATAAGAAGACGCTCGAAAAGGAACGCCTTCAAGCCCAGCAGCGGGCCCAGCAGCAGCAGCAGCAACAGGAAGCCGGTGAGACCAGCGAGTCCAAAAAGGAGTCGTCGCCCAAGCCGAAGCAACTTCGATCCCCGACTCAGACTCAATCGCCACCGCCCAGCGCAGCTTCAAGCTCTACTCATGCTCTTCCTGCATGTCACGATGCCGATTACAGCCCTTCGTTTCCTCACATCCAGCCGGTTCCCAGCCTCTCCCCTTATCCCGAGCCTGCTGGGCCGATTTGGTCTTTCGATCCCGCGGGGACAGTTGACTGGATCGTAAGTTATATCAAAGTTCCCGCTTCAGCTAAATGGCCATTCTCTAACGAGTCATCAGGACCCTCTAGCTCATTCACCAGCCTCAGCCGCGGAGGATGTATTCATGCCACCATCAATTCACCTCCCCTATCCGCCAATCCCGACTCCAATGACTCACCCGAGCCTCCACGAACCGATCCCAGAGCAACCGGAGGACATGATCACAGACAACGACTCCGAGCACCCCGACGCCAACTCGTTCTCCCGCCGGCCCTCCATCCCGCTCACCCCGAACTCCACGCACCGGCCACCCTACTACGGCTCAAACATGCACTCCCCAGTACCACTCGCACTCGACCTCCAGCAGCAGCAACCCCAACAGCAGGCCCAGCAGCAAACCCAGCAGCAGCAACAAACAAGCTGCAACTGCCTCCAAGACGCCGCCAGCCGCCTCGTCTCCCTCCGCGACATCGAAGGCCGCGGCTCCCCGCCCCCCCTCGACGCAGTAATCCACTACGCGACGCTCACGCTCTCCGAGACGCGCAGCACGCTCGCCTGCGCCGCCTGCACGGCCGACCCGCAAGTCGCCCAGGTCGCGCTGATGTGCCTGCAGACGGTCTTCCGCTGGGCCAACATGAGCATCTCGGACGGCGAGGCCCTGGCCCTGACAAGCGGCGCCTGCACGCCCCAGCAGCACCACGCCCAGCACCACGCCCTCCAGCACCAGCACGCCCAGCAGCAGCACTCCCTGCACCAACAGCAGCACCGCCAGTCCATCAGCGGCAGCAGCGCCGGGGACGTCTCCCCCAGCCGCCTGCCGGACGTGGACGTGCACATCGGCGCGTACCCGATGTCCCCCGACGTCGCGGGCTACGTTAAAGGCGCGCTCGTGGGCCGCATTTTTGGCGATGCAAGGGGCGTGCTGGCCGGTTTGGGCGAGCGCCTGGCCGCCATGGCCCCCGAGGAGGCCCAGGTTTATTTCCTGCCCTCTAGTCTTGGGGGGTTGAAGGCTCAGCTCGACTTGCTTGAGAGGAGCCTGGGTCCCGAGGAGGGCGGGCGCGCGGGTACTGCTGGCTTGATGGGCGGCGTAGGCGTGGTCGTGGGCGAGCAGCAGGGGGTTAGGGCTTTCTAGATTTGGAAGGGGGGGGTGGTGTTGAGTGGTTTTTTTCCTTACGAGAATGGGGATGGTCATGAGCTGAAAACTTAAAAATAAGGCTGGAAATGAGGTGAATACGAGGGGGTTTGTGAGGAATGGATGGATGATCGAATGACTGGATGAAACGGAATGCTACGAATGGGAACGACACATGGGGATACGATCGAACGAATTGGAGGGGGATCTGGGAGCGAATCGAGTGGATTCGAGGGGCCTGCCTACGTGGAGGAGGGAAAAATAACGACTCGATGCCTATTATTTCCATTTCCACATGGGCAGGATAGGCAGGCAGGCAGGCATCAAAGTTTATTTCTTTAATTCTGGTGGGAGGCAAGCATCGTGCCTAACTAAACCCTACGGCATACATCGATGGGATACACACATACAGTGGCTGGTAGGGGGAGGAAGCGAACGATTGATACAAAATGACCAGGGGTTGTGGTGGTGGTGATGGTGGTGGTGCTGGAAAACTAGGCTTTCTGTTTGGAAACACGCTGTACTATACGCGACATTTTCGTCATAATACTTGGAGGTTTTTGTTTTCTTAATGTCTTATGTTGGTTATGTACGAGTATGGTTTTTCTCTTACTTACTTGTTACTACCACACACCATGTACTACTATTAGCTGTAACCACCACGTTGTATGTAACATTATATTGTATCACGATATTATATATATACGAAGTACATTGGAACAAAGTGTGCATTTCATCCCCACCCCTTTTTTTTCCTCTTTGTTTCGGGACTGTGTGCATTATCTTTTTATACACATCTGTGTTTTACATCAACCTCCCTTTACATGAGCAGCATTGGAACGCTGCTTCTACGCACACAAAACCAAATGGACAGTTATCGAGAAACCTTTGTTGTCTGTCCCCCTCCTCCCCCCAACGTACACGTAACCGATCGAAGGGTCGAGTAACCAGCCTCCAGCATCGACGGGTAATTTGGAGACGGTTCCGCCTGCATCGGAACCGATGCGGCACGTACCGTGATCACAGCGCGTCTGCCCAGTAGTAGAAGACGCTCAGCCCAGCGCACAGGGCCAGTCGACAGTTCACCTCCTCCTCCCCCCTCTGCTATTATTACTACAATTGTTATTACCATGACCCCTTTAATTGCTTTTCCTGTCAGTGTCCGTATTCCCCCCGCACTCTTCCCGCTAGACGGACCGATAAATCTCTCGAACAAAAGCAAATAACACAATCAAAAGAAATAACCTAAGCCCCCCAAGAAAGTATATATGAACAAATCTTGCCGTATGTCAACGCCCGGAATCGACTCCTTGCTCTGCCACCCGTTGGTTACACACACAGAGAGAAATTAAACTTTTTGTCACCTCGACCGCGCGGTTTCTTTTTTGGCGTATGCTTGTTTCACGCAGCGATTGCCTCGTTCGTCTGCCCTTTTCCCGCGCCCACCACTTCCTTTCCCCTACCTCTCTATTCTTTTCATCTCCTCTTTTTTTCACCCTCTGCCTCTGACTTTATCCGTTTCTCGCTCCGTGTGGCGTGCCTGTCATGACAGTTCGTGCATGCTCGTGTACGTGCCTACGATGCCTGCCCCCCTGTCCCCTGGCCTGGGTTGTCCTCGTGGCCTGCCAGCCTTCCCGCAGGCTACCATCTGCCTAGCACGCAAAACCCGCATACTGTACGCCCTAGAAATCTGGCAGTGTTTGTGTCATTTGCATTGCGATTTGTTATTCAAGGCTTGTTTTTTGTTGTTTTGAATTCAGGCCCTCTTACACACGTAGCAGCAAGCAGGTAAGCAAAGCAAAGGCAAAACAGACCATTTTCCAGGCCAATGCGTGATTTCTCCGTAATCTGGGGAACTGACCGGGCGATTCGGCATTGGAGGCTGTGTATGGCCCTGTTGCTGCTGCTGGGTGGGGAGGTCGAGCCCTATCTGCAGATCTGGGTTGCTGGGCCCTCAAATCACCAGCCCTGATTTCAGTTTTTGGCTTTTTCACATCTATGGGAGTCTCTCTCGTTCGTGAGTTCCCGTCGCAAAGAGACAAAGGGGGGGGTAAGAAGAGTTCGGTAGGGTTAAGGGGCCAAGTACCTATCTAGTCAAGATCAGTTCGTCTCACCTTGGAGGTTCCGGATCTGCAGTCAGAGGTGTTTCAAAAGCTGCAAGATGCACGAATTGTAAGCCTGCAGAATCCAGATTAGGGACTTGCAGCTTTTCAGACCTTCCTAGATCTCTTTCTTCTTTTGTTTCTTACTGTCTTTGGATTTTTTTTGGAAGTCTGCACCTCTCATCACACTTCACATCTAACAATAGTAGCATCACGCGGTGTTTCCAAGCATCACCCTTGGCGAAACCAGCGTCTTGGCTCCCTAAACCACCAGAACAGCAGGAACAGCAGGAGCAACTAAACCACCGTCCACACAGCTCACGCCACCAAAACCCCATCAACGCCGAAAACGCCGACGACAACAGGGGACAGCAACAACAACATCACCATTCAAACATCAACGACAATGCCAATCACCAAACACAGCCACAGCGTTCACCCATCCTTTTAGTTCTCATGCCAAAAGAATACTTTCTATCCCTCCTCCAAGGCCCCCTACTACGCGCTTTGTTTTTTTTTTTCCCGCGCCCGCTCGCTCCTCCCGCGTGCATGCCCGCAAGGCTCCCCAGGCTCTCCCCGTCCCCACATCCCGCGCAGCTGAACTTGGAAAATGACTACACTGCACTGCACTGATTGATGAGTCCGGACTTTCGATTCATTCGATCGGGGGTGGGGAGCCTACCTCTAGCTCGATGAGCCTCTGGGCGCCTGGATGCTGGGTGTTACCAGGCAGATGGGGAGAGTGTATGAATGGGGGCTTCTTGGCGGCTGAGCTGGACCGGACTAATGATGTCTTCTGCTTTAAAGGGGGGCCTTGGTTGGAGCTGGCAGCTAGGATAGGTAGGTACGTTCGATTTGGGGATGCGTTCCGATGTAGCCTCGTACCACGTAACTAGGCGAGGACTCAGAAGGGAAGTATGGGCTAGGGATCGGGAAGGTAAGGTTTGTTAGTGCTTGGAAGTTGTGGTTTGATGTTTGCCTACTATGATGCTTGTTACTTGGTGCTTTGGTGATCTGCCTGTCTGCCTTTGCCCTGTTGCTGTTGCCTTTTTTGATATACGTGTTTTCTTAGTTTGTTATGTTTGGGGTTCGCTTATGCCCTCTGTGTCATTCATAGCTCGCGCTATCTTGAAAGTGGTAGTCAAACTGAAGAGGACACTATTGAGTCATGTGATAGCAGAGCTTCTACTGTTTACTGATGCTATCGACTACTGAAGAGCCTTGCTGTCTAACTAGCTTCCTCGGCAAAGTAGCTCTGAAGAACTAACTATCCTAGCCTACAACCCTACCGAGGACAACGTCTGCAGAGGCCCAGTCGAGGCGTGCATTACTCATTCTCAATCCCTCCCGAAGAACAGCATCAACAGGCGCCGAAAAGACCAAACTAGCAACAAGCAGCTCATCGCCACGATCAGTCACCCTTTGCATGCCGCTTCAGTCATTCACCTCCCAAAACGCCGAAGATTTCGTCATCGCTTGGCTGTATCTTATCCCTTCTGTGGAGCGCATAGACACATATACACAAATACACATCACACATATACGGGGACGGACGGGATGTGGGTCCGTCTTGTTTTCGCCGAAGTGTGAAAGCAAGCCCCCCGTCAGTCAATCATTCAGGCCCAAGTTCAAGATCAGCTGCCTGTTCAGGGGGATGATGATAAATATCAAATAGGACAGATTGACAGATAGACGGATGATCAGACAGGTGGCTTGGCAAACATGCAGGTAGGTAGGTAGGTAGGTATGTATGTAGGTAGGTAGGTAGTTAGGTAATAGGTAGGCGGGTAGGTAGGTAAACAAGCCGGGAAGAGCCAGCCAGCCACCGAGCCGTCGAGCCTACCAGCCAGCATGACAGATATGCAGATACCCAGAAAGACAAGACATATAGCCGTGCAGCCGGACCGATGGAGCAGTGACGATATAGGTCCTTTTGTCGTGGGGGTTGGTTCCTGCGTCTCAGACGGTTAGCTTCTCGGACGGATACGAGTGGCCCGCGTGGGTGCTGAGCGACGATGCTGTGTAATGCTGGGTGATGGGGTAATGATGGAAGGGGGAGGCCCGGTGGTGGCTGGGGAGGACTGGACAGGGAGAGTGGGCAGGACTGAATGACGGGTAGCAAACTTGATGCTGGTAGAACTATACGTCGGCGCCAGCATGGGGGGAGGGGAGACTGGATGCTGGTTGTGGCTTGAAGCTGGAGACTAAAGGGGACGAGGTGGTATGGGAAAGCCTCGCCTGGTGGGTCTGCTGGAGCTCGAGAGGTAGGGAGCTCTTCTCTCTGGGGGGATGTGATAGACGGGAAGCTGGCGAGGAGAGAGGGAAGGTGAGTGTAGGCAAGATGAGGTGATGTGAGGTGTTTCTCGACCTGGCCGGGCGTCGATAGGCATGAGGTGGGTGATAGGCGAAGTTTGGGTTCGTATATGGCTCTCTGTGGCACTGAAATGGGAGGGGGAGAAGATTGGCGCCGGCGCGGGAAGGAAAGGGAAGGGACGGAAGGGCCAGAACCGTTGACGGGGACATGATAGACGTGATAGGCACCGTATTGGCAAATGGGGGTCGTGCTGGGCATTGTGATGGCTGATGACGATGAAACAGTTCTTGATGGATCGACTGACTGATTGATTGATTGATCTAGTGACTACTTGCTTGACTGACTGACTAATTTAGCGATTGAGACGCACTAAGATACACTACGCATGAAGAAAGCCTTACCTGTTGACTCAGGGAGGACCAAATCAGGACTATTTTAGGGTTTATATGTATGCCAATGCGAATAAGTGGCAGTCAGGGAGAGAGAGACACAGCGATATAGGTAGAGGAAGGGAGAAAGAAACAGATACAGGGCAGGGATGGTTTCATTGGATGAGAGCCATCGTGACGAATTTGAGTCAAGATTTGGAATTATAGCTGAACGTGCAAGGTAGTTAGACTAGCCTATCGGCATCTGAATGGGTAGATAGGTATCCGAGGGAGTAGTTAAGAACCTACCTAGGTAGGTCATTTGACTGACTTTCTGGTAGCTGGGATAGATGGATTTGAAAGCAGGCGGATAAAAATGGCATGAGGCGGCAGTAACATCAACATGCGTATCTGACAAAGAAGCCAGATCGTGTATTTACTCTGTTCCATAGATAGGGTGGTTATGTGATGTGATATCCCGTTCGGGCGTCATGAATTCCACGTTGATGCTATGCTATTCCACGCTACGCTACAGCTCTATTCCAACCCCTGCTCTGCTTTTGGACTTCATGGTCTGGGAAGAGACGTGCAGATTTCCAAACTTAGAGTTTTCATAATTCCAAACTCATGCTCCAATAGATAGATTGATAGTCAGGCAGACAAACCTCACACCGATGACTGATAGTCAGGCACACAAGCCTCATAGCGATACCAACGCCGACGCTAACTATACTCATAGGCACGGAGCCAAAAAAACACACACAAGAAGTCCTTAACAAGCTTTAAAACTCTCTTTCTATTCTATCCAAACCAACTCGCCCTCTCATTCGCTGGCTCGCTCAACGCCCTATAAGACTCAAAAAACAGCAAATCCCTCCCCTCCCTCCACACACAATGTCGCATATCAACCGCGATCTACCCTCCCTTCCACTCCCTAACCCACTCCCCCGGGGGCAGGGAGATCGGCGTTCGTTTGTTCCTTCGTTCGCGTCGGCGAGTCGGCAAAACGGCGTAGGTTTCTTTAACTGCCCTGGCTGGATGTATCCTGTATGCACGACAGCCAGTCGGTCGGTCGTTTAGCTTTCGCTCCCTAACCGACTACCTACATAGGTATCTACTAGATCATGTACGGTTCCTGCCTGCTAGAGTACGCCTGGTGTTTCCTTTCGGATGGTCCTATCAACGCATAACGAAGTGTAGGAGAAGAGTCATAGAGCCCACGACTTCACCATCGTCTTCGTAGAACTTATTGATAGGGCATACGTTGATACTACTCCACCCAGTGTGTTTGCACATATATATGCATCTATTCGATTACAAAGCTCCACATAGATACCCACCTAAAGCAGATAGTCCAGCCCTGCACCGCGCCGCTTGGGAATGATTCGCGGCCACGCCTCCGTGGCACTGGCCGGCCGGGGCGCGTGTGTGGGCCTTGCGTGCGTGCGTGCGTGGGGCCTGTGCGCTCTCCTTCCGCATCGCAGCGGCGCGGGCTCTCTCGTCTTTAATTATTCTTCAGACTAGAATAGTTAAGAGACTACAGCTATATACGAAACACCCAAAATTTCGGAAAGGAGCCTGGGGTTGATTGGCAACCGGGCCTAGTAGGGGGCCTCTTACTCCCCTAAGCAGTTGCCCCTAAGTCCCCTTTGAGGCTTTGGGGCTACGACCGTCTACCTAAGGGGGTTTAAGGAGGTTCGAGTTGGGCCCGCCCAGCACCGAGCCAGCGGGGGGGGCTTGTTTAGTCCCGCTGCTAGATGCCGTTAATGGCCGTTCCGCTAACCACTACTGTTCCTGGGCACGCTGTAATCCGTCTGTCTGGGTACTTACAACTGCTACTACTACTATAGCACCGGCCGCGGGCCGTCTGTGGCGTATAGAACATGTTTGGGATTTTTTTATATCTTTGGTACGGAAACGTGGGAATCTGCCGAGTACGATTTTGAGTCTTATTTCCACATGTACCGGGTGGGTGAGTGAGTGAGTTCAATGCAGAAGAATGCCACTATCACACACACGTTGCATGTGCTCTTTCACTTTGTACCATCACACAGTTTCCAACTGCCTCTCTCGGTATATCGAGTAATTGCCGCTGTCGATCCACATACTTTACTTAAAATGCTTCCCTATCAAATCCTACCTACTGTCCACCTTTTGTGTGTGTGCGCGCGCAGACATAACCGCCCAGGCTAAATGAAAGCTGGGCTTCAGCTCATAGCAAGGCTGGCCCCACATGGCAGATAGAGTATCAACCCCATCGGCGTTTTGTTATTGCACGATGCGATGCGATGCGATGCGATGCGATGCGACATTAACTTTTTTGCGCGTTGAACACGAGCCCTCCCAGCTCCGGTTCAGCTCATGTAGCTAGAGTGTTACCTTTTCTCTGGGCAAAAGAGAGGGGGTGAATGTTGATGGCGAGGGGATGGGGATGGGGAGCGATTTCACATGTTTTGTGTAGCACGCGAAGATTTGGGGAGAGGGGGGCGAAAAAGTTTAATTATCGTCGGAATGGTCTTCGCGCGCGTGCGCCGGACAGGGAGAGAGCATGGTACTTTGGAGATTTTGTACAGTGCATATGTATGTGTGGAAGGAGTATTTTTATATACATGTGTTCGTGCGGAGAGGTATGTATGTACGTACGTAAGATACTAGTGAGGTTGGGGCCAAAACAGCGACACAGTAGTAGCAATTACCGAGGTGAAAAAAGTCGGAACTAGCAATGAGTCGAGAATGGGATGGGATAGGAGAGTAGAGGAGAGATGAGAGAAAGAAGGGGGGAGGATGAATGAGTAGAATGAATGGATGCGTGGGTGGGTGGGCTGGCAGAGTTCGAGATAGGGCGGATCGAAGTGCGAGCAACACGCGAGAGAGACTCGTGGGGAGTCCAGATCTGGGGGATGGAGTGATGGCTCTTGCATGCAATGCACGAGTGCGTTGAAACAACATGTGGCTTTTCTATGCCGTCGTGCATCTATCTGTTTATCCCCATCTACATTCCAAATCGCACATGGGCTCGTGGCTACACGATGCGGTGCCGCAGCCACAAATGTGGAAGAGGAATCAAGGCGCGAGCAAGCAGCAGCATGCGATTAGAGTTTTGGTGAGAGTTGTAGTTGGGGAGAATGGTAGCACTCTGCGGCATTTTCCATAGAGGAGCGTTGCATGCGTTGAAACATCTGATATAGACCTGTTCGAGAAGAAAGGGGTAAATGTAAATCAGAACCATCACCGGCAACCTGGTAACGGTAGAACAGTAGCAGGAGCATCAGCAATGGCGGTAGCAGCGGAGACAGGCGGTTGCAAAGAGGAGATCGCGGCGAACCCAGAAAACTCAAATTCGAAAATAAACCACCCCTGGG
>JANIPN010129012.1:0-18326 GCA_027478595.1 Erythroxylum anguifugum
TTATAAGCCCTTACGTATTATATTTATTAATATTATATAGATTTAATCCTTCGGACCCTTATATCTCGCCGTTCTTAATAGCCGCGTTCGTAATTACGGTATTATACGGATTAATTAAGGAGCCGTTAATTAATTATCTCGATAATTTAATTAATCGGTTAATTATTAAGTGCGCGTTAAATAACGCTAAGAGGAGACTTCTAGAGAAGGATTTAAAGGAGCCGATTAATACGATCTTAGCTATCGCGTTAAATAAAATTATCGAAAGCTAGGACTTAGAATAGAATAAAATAAATAGATGATTCGTTCCCACGTAAGATTTGCTACACTATATTGCTATAAGTGACGTACCGTGCCCCCGAAGGGATTATAAAAATACTATTTCTTATAAAGTATAATATTATATAAGTATATAATTCGTAGGTAAGTTCTCTAGTTTTAGATAGAACTTAAGGGTAGCGCTTTAAACTTTTATTATTTAAATTATATAATTTTTATAACGCCCGTTTTGGTTATAAATATAATCTTTATAATTAATATATGATTTTACGATTTATATAATTATTATTTAATTTAATCTCTATTATAGAAGACTTAAAGGGTTTTAAATTAATAAGAATAAGAGAAAGCGTTATAATATTATTACTAGAGAATTCTATAAAGCTTTCGTCTTTTAAATTAATATAGGGAAAGTCTTCTTATAAATAGGCCTTAATATATATACTTATTCTAGTCCTTCTAATATTACGCGATAACGGAAAACTATAATCTCGATACCCGGTATATCGCTTAAAACTTATATTAATTTATATATTATAAAAGATATAAGATTTTCCCGAGCTCTAAAAGGCCTAGAAGTTATTAAAGCTTTAGGGAATATAAGTAAAGAAGAAGAATTTATATAGTTCTATTACTATTATTTAAAGCGCCTTAGGCTGCTCGTTTTATTACGTCTCTACTTATATTCTCTATAAAGTTCTCGTACTCGGAATCGTTACCGCGGTAATCCTTACGTGCGGGAGAAAAAGTTTTCTACCCGCGCTAGGGCTTGAACTATCTATCTTCTATAAATTTTCTATTTATATATCGTTTATAGCTTCCTTCTCTTATTAATCTTCTTATACTAAAGACCCTATATTATTAAATTATAAAGACTACGTAAAGATCCGTGTAGAAACCGAGGCCCTAAGACTTGATACGTAAGCTTTTATATTATAAGCCCTTACGTACTATATTTATTAATTAAATATTATATAGATTTAATCCTTCGGATACTTATATCTCGCCGTTCTCGATAACCGCGTTCGTAATCGCGGTATTATAAGGATTAATTAAAGAGCCGTTATTTAATTATCTTAATAAGTTAATTAATCGGTTAACTATTAAATACGCGTTAAATATTATTAAGAGGAGACTTCTAGAAAAGGATTTAAAGGAGTCGATTAATACGATCTTAACTATCGCGTTAAATAAAATTATCGAAAGCTAGGACTTAGAATAGAATAGAATAAATAGATAATTCGTTCCCGCGTAAGATTTACTACACTATATTACTATAAGTAACGTACCGTGCCCCCGCAGAGATATAATTCTATAAATATATTAAACTCGAGGTCTTATATTAGTCCTTATAAAGGTTTAAGTCGGGCTTTTTTATATATAACTTTTTTATAAAAGACTTTATAATTATTATTATAAGTATTCTCGGCTATTCGTTCGTTTACGTCTCTACTTATATTTTCTATAAGGTTTTTATACTTAAAACCGTTATTAAGGTAATCCTTAGATATAGAAGAAAAATTTTCCTATCGCGCTAGGGCTTAAATTATTTATTTCTAATAATTTTTTTATTCCTATATCGTTTAAAACTTTCTTCTCTTTTTAATTTTTTTATACTTAAAATCTTATATAAAAACGAGATTAGAAGAAATTTATAATTAATATTATATATATTATCGCTACGGCGCGAATTAATAAATTTGCCAAAACTAGAAGGTTATAATTAAATTATAAAGACTCTATAAAAATTCGTATAAAAGCCGAGGTTTAAGGGTTAATACGTAATATTTCATATTTTAAACCCTTACGTATTATATTTATTAACTTATAATAGATTTAATTCTCCGAACTCTTATATATTACTACTTTCGATAATTTCGTTCGTAATTACGATATTATATTAATTAATTGAAAAGCCGTTAATTAAATATCTCGATAATCTAATTAATCGATTAATAGTTAAATACGTATTAAATAATAAAAATAAGCGACTTTTAATAAAAAATTTAAAGGACTCAATTAATATAATTTTAATTATCGAGTTAAATAAAGTTATCGAAAGCTAGAGTCTAAAATAAGTTACATAAAATAAATAGTTAATTCGTTCTCACGTTAAATCTATTATATTATAATATTATAAATAATATCATTATTGTTTGAAGCGCCTTAGGCTGCTCGTTCTGTTACGTCTCTGCTTATATTCTCTATGAAGTTCTCGTGCTCGGAACCGTTGCCGCGGTGATCCTTACGTGCGGGAGAAAAAGTTTTCTACCCGCGCTAGGGCTTGAACCATCTATCCATAAATTTCTTATTTATATATCGTTTGCAGCTTCCTTCTCTCATTAATCTTCCCACACTAAAGACCCTACACTACAGCAAAAGTCAACACTAAGAGAGCCGACTAAGTCACAAGCTCAACGTCAAAAACGAAACCATAAAATAGCTATAATTAGTGCTATACACATCACCGCTGCGGCGCGGATCCTTGAATCCGCGGAGACCAGGAGGCTGTTATAAATAATATATTATATCTTTACAAGAATATAACTTATATAAACTTAAAATAATATATAAAGTTAATTTATTAATCGATATTTTAAACTACTTCGTTAGTACTATATACGTAGCTTTAACGCGGGAAATAGTTAATTAGTTATAATATCTACCTTAGTTTATATAATATCTTATAACATAAACAATGTTTGAGTTAAATTAGTTTTTTCTATTATATCGAAGTTTCTATAATTATTTCTTATCGGAGGTACGGTATATTACTTATAATAATATAGTATAGTAAATTTTACGTAGGAACGAATTATCTATTTATTGTATATAATTTATTTAAAATCCTAGATTTCGATAATTTTATTTAACGCGATAATTAAAATCGTATTAATCGACTCTTTTAAATTCTTTTTTAAGTCTCTTTTTGGCGTTTTTTATCGCGCACTTAATAATTAATCGATTAATAAAATTATCGAGATAATTAATTAACGCTTTTTTAAGTAATCCGTATAACATCGCAATTCTAAACGTAATTATCGAGAACGGCAAGATATAAGGTTTATAGGATTAAATTTATATAATATTTAATTAATAAATATAATATATAAGGGTTTATAATATTAAAGTATATATATAAAGCCCTCGGATCTCGGCTTTTATACGAATCTTTTCCTTCGGGGGCACGGTATGTCACTTATAGTAATATAATGCAGCAAATCTTACGTGGAAACGAATTATCTATTTATTCTATATAAGATTAATTCTAACTAAGGCTCCCCTTCGATTAAAAATAAAGTAATACTTAGGACCCTATTTATTAAGCTTACGAAATAATCTCCTAAAAATTAATTATCGGCCGTAGTTATAACCACTTTAAATTTTAACCGATTACTTAAATTATTTAAGTAAATAACGAGAGGCCTCGCGACTTCCGGTAATAGTAGTACTACGATAAAAGCTATTACGCGAATATAAATTATATTATAATTAAAGAGCTCGATTTTATATAATATTAGTAAATATATATATATATATATAATAGTCTATAATATAAATTAAAGAGCTTACCGGTTAAGCCCTCTAAGACCGGCTTAATACGGATTATAACGCGGTTATCGGAGTTAAATAATAGGCTTAATAATTTTAAGTCTTCGAGGATATACTTCGCGGCCGCGATATAAGTAGCGGTAGCTATTATAAGTATAAATTAAGAAGGTGAATAAGAGAAGGAAGTTATAAATTAAATTAGAGTAGAAAATTTATATATACGTGGATTATTTAAGCCCTAGCGCGGGTAAAAAATCTTTTCTCCCGTACGTAAGGATTACCGTAGTAACGGTTCCGAGTACGAGAGCCTTATAAAGAATATAAGAAGAGACGTAATAGAATAAGCAGCCTAAGGCGCTTTAAATAATAAAAAATAATAATATTAGGCTAAATAAAGTCCTCTTCTTTATTTATATCCCCGAAAGTATTTATAACTTTTAGGTCTTTTAAAGCTCGCGAAAATTCTATATCTCTTATAATATATAAATTGATAGAAGTTTTAAATAATATTTTAGGCTTCGAGATTAATTATTTATCGTTATTACGTAGAAATAAGAGAATTAAATTAAGTATACCTATTGATACTAATTTATTAAAAGACTTTCTCTATATAAATTTTATAAACACAAGCTTTAAAAGATTTTTAAATAATAGTTATATTCTTCTTTCTATTAATTTGAGATCTTTTCAATCTCATACAAAAGGAAAGAAAACATTAAATGTTTTTATAGACTTATAACATTATATATTAACTACAGACGTTATACGAAGGATTAAGCCTAATATTATAAAGACTTTATAACTTAAGTATAAAAAATCTATAAGCTTTTTAATAAAAAGCTCTTGTTAAAATAATATTGATTAATATACTATACTATATACTTATATTATTTTTGTTATATAAAGCGCCTTAGGCTGCTCGTTCTGTTACGTCTCTGCTTATATTCTCTATAATATTCTCGTGCTTATAACCGTTACTACGGTGATTCTTACGTGCGGAAGAAGAAACTTTCTTTCCGCGCTAGAGCTTAATCTACTTATCTATAAGTTTTCTATTCCTATATCGTTTATAATTTCCTTCTCTTATTAGTTTTCTTAACTTAAAAACTTCAACTATTTATTATATTTAAAACGAAACGATAAGATAGCTATAAATAATATTATATATATTACTACTATAGTACGGATCCTTATATTCGCGGAGACTAAAAGACTATTATTAAATTATAAAGACTACGTAAAGATCCGTATAAAAGCCGAGGCCTAAGGGCTTTATACGTAAACTTTTATATTATAAGCCCTTATATATTATATTTATTAATTATATATTAATTAAATTTAATTCTTTAATCCCTTATATCTGGCCGGTTTTAATAACCGAGTTCGTAACCGCGGTATTATATAAATTAATTAAGAAGCCGTTAATTAATTAATTCGATATTTTAATTAATTAATTAATTAATTAATTAATTAATTAATACGCGTTAAATAGCGCTAAGAGAACACTTTTAAGAAAGGAGTTAAAGAGGCCGATTAATACGATTTAAAATATTACGTTAAATAAGATTATCGAAAGCTAGGACTTAAAATAGAATAGAATAAAGAGATAATTCGTTTCCACGTAAGATTTACTACACTATATTGCTGTAAGTGACGTACCGTGCCCCTAAAGGGCTTTTATAATATAAAATTTAAGATAAGTTTTAAGCCGTATTTTGGGCTTCGAGATTAGCTTTTTACCGTTACCGCGTAGAAACAAGAGGTCTAAAACGAGTACATTTATCGAAGCCTATACGTAAGAAGATTTTACTTATATAAATTCTATAAACGAAAGCTTTAAAGAGGTTATTAATAATAGTTGTTATTTAAAGCGCCTTAGGCTACTTATTTTATTACGTCTCTACTTATATTCTCTATAAAACTCTCGTGCTCGGAACCGTTACTACGGTAATCCTTACGTGCGAGAGAGAAAAAATTTTCGACCCGCGCTAACTTAAATCTTTTATTTTTAATAAGTTTTTTATTCCCGTATTATTTATAACTTCCTTTTCTTATTACTCCCTTTATACTTAAAATTTTATACTACTTATAAAACCGAAATTATAGGATAGTTATACTTAATATTATATATATTAATATTATAATATAAATCTTTAAGTTTACGAAGATTAAGAGATTATTATTAAAGTATAAAAACTAAGAAAAGATTCGTATGAAAGATAAGGCCCGAGAGCTTTATATATAAATCTTAATATTATAAGTTATTATATATTATATTTAATAAATATATATCATATAAAAATAATTCTTTAAACTCTTATATCTCGTTATTCTCGATAATCGGGCTCGTAATCGCGGTATTATACGGATTATTTAGGAAGACGTTAAATAATTATCTTAATAATTTAATTAATCGATAATTGATTAAGTAAGCTTTAAATAACGCTAAAGAAAGACCTTTAAAAAAGGATTTATAGGAGCCGTTTAAATCGATTTTAACTATCGCGTTAATTAAGATTCTAAAAAGCTAGGATTTGGAATAGATTATATAGAATAAATAGATAACTTTTTCCTACGTAAGATTTGCTGTACTATTTTACTATAAATAACGTATTATATCCTCGAAGGAATATATTTATTAATATTATATAATATTAACCTCTCCGACTTTTATATACTTTATATGAGAGTAATAGTTTTTATTGTAATATTATTGTTATCGAAAGTCGTAATGCTTATTATTCATTTAAATAATCCAAATAACCAATTAAATTTTATAGAGATTATAACCACGGCCGATAACTAATTCTTAGAAAATTATTTTATAAGCTTAATAAATAAGGGTTTTAATATTACTTTATTTTCAATCGAAAGAGAGCTTTAATTAAGATTAAAACTAGAATATATAGAAACTCGTTTTTACGTAAGAGTTATTATATTATATTATTATAAGTAACGTATTGTGCCCCCGAAGGTATAATAAGACATAAATTAAGAAAGTAAATAAAAAAGAAAATTAACTAGATTAAAGTGAAAAATCTATATATACGTGGAAAATAAATTATTAAAGCCTTAACGCGGGTAGAAAAGTTTTCCTCCCGTACGTAAGATTTACCGCGGTAACGGTTTCGAGTACGAGAGTCTTATAGAGAATTAAAGTAGAGACGTAATAGAACGAGTAACTTAAGGCGCTTCAAATAATAATAAAAAGTATTATAAGTTTAATATTTATATTTTTTAATTATCGTAAAAACGAAAATATAATATAATCATATTTAATATTACATATATCATTATTACGATATAGATAAATTCTTCAATTCGTCAATATTAGAAGGATGTTATCAGATTATCCCTTCGAAGGTACAATACGTTACTTATAAAAATTGAGTATAGTAAATTTTACTTAAAAACGAACTATCCATTTATTCTGTGTAATCTATTTTAAGTTCTCGCTTTCGATAATTTTATTTAACGTAATAGTTATAATCGTATTAAGCGTCTTCTTTAAATTTAGTTTCAAGTTATTTCTTAATATTATTTATACGTATATAACAAATAACTATTTAATTAAAAACTATTTAATTAACTCTAATAGTATTATGCGTATAAACGCGATTATTAAAAATAATAAGATATAAAAACATTAAGAATTGAATTTAGATAATATTTATACAATAAATATAATATATAAGGGCTTATAATATAAAAGCTTAAGTATAAAGCCCTTAAGCCTCGGCTTTTACATAAATCTTTATATAATCTTTATAATTTAATAATTGCTTTTTAATCTCGGCGGCTTTAAAGATTTATATTCTCGCAATAACGTATATAAAAAATTAATTGTAAATATTTTATATTTTTGGTTTAATAATAATTAAAAGATCTATATATTAGGTATCTTTTCGAGGAAATTATATATTACTTATAGCAATATAGTGTAGCAAATCTTATATAGGAGCAAATTGTTTATTTATTCTAATCTTTAGTATTAATTCTAATTAAGACTCCCTTCAGATTAAATATAAAGTAATATTTAAAACTTTATTTTATAAGTTTGTGAAATAATATTTAAACTAGTTATCGGCCGTAGTTATAACTTATCAAATTTTAGCCGATTACTTAGATCTTTTAAACAAATAATAAGAAGCCTCGCGACTTTTAGTAATAACAGTCTCACGATAAAAGCAACTACGCGAATAAAACTTATATTAGAGTTGGAAAGCTCGATATTATAAGATATTTAATTAATTAATAAATATATACATTTATATATATATATGTATATAAAATAGTCTCTAATACAAGTTAAGAACTTATCGATTAAATCCTTTAAGCTCGGCCTTAAATACGGATTATAACGCGATTACTAAAACTGAATAATAGGCTTATTAAATTTAAATCTTCGAGAATAAGCTTTACGTCCGCGATATATATAATAATAGTTGTTATAAAGCTTTAAGTTTTAAACTTATCTTTACGTAGTAAGAACTATTAATATTAATTTATATCATTTATCATTATTATTATTCTAAGCGTTTTAGGCTACTCGTACTATTACATTTCTATTTATCTTCTTTACAAGGCTCTCATGCTCGAAATTAATATCGCGGTAATTTTACGTGCGGGAGAAAGTCTTTTACTCGCGCTCGAGTTTAAATTATTTTTCTATAATTTTGTTTTATATTTTCGTTTATAACTTTCTTTTTCTATTAATTTTTAAGATTAAATATTTTATAGTATAGTAAGAATTGATATAAAAAGAACAGACTATTTAAAAAATTATAATTATAAAGTAATTATAATTAATATTAAGTATTTTATTCGTTTCTAGGATATAATACGTTACTTATAGTAATATAATATAGTAAATCTTACGTAGAAGCGATTTATCTACTTATTTCATTCTATCTTAAATTCTAGCTTTCGATAATCTTATTTTATACGATAATTAAATTAGTATTAATCGACTCCTTTGAACTCTTATTTTAAAGTCTTTTATTAATATTTTTAACGCGTAGTTTAGAATTAATCGATTAATTAAAATTTTCAAATTATTTATTACTATTTAAAGCCCCTTAAGCTGCTCGTTTAATTATATCTCTACTTTTATTCTTTATAAGACTCTTATACTCGGAACTATTACCGTAGTAACTCTTACGTACGGGAGAAAATATTTCGTATTCGCGCTAAAGCTTAAATAATCTATTTATATATAAGTTTTTTATTTTAATTTAAATTATAAATTCCTCCTTCTATTTACTTCTTTAAATTATATTATATAAAGATAAATTTAAAATCTAAAGTTATGAATTATAATAATTATCGCTACTTATATTACGGCCGCGAAATTTATTTGTAAAGATTTAAAATTATTAAGTTTATTTTTAATTTTAATAATCGCGTTATAATTCATATTTAAGCCGATCTTAAAAGATTTAATTAATAAGTTCTTTAACTTATATTATACATTATATATATATATATATATATATATATATATATATATTAAATATTATATAATATTAAGCTTTTCGATATTAATATAATTTATTATTATTGTTTTTGTTGTTTGAAGCGCCTTAGGCTGCTCATTCTATTACGTCTCTACTTGTGTTCTCTATAAGGCTCTCGTGCTCGGAACCGTTACTACGGTGATTCTTACGTGCGGGAGAAAAAACTTTTTACCCGCGCTAGGGCTTAAATAATCCACGTATATATAAATTTTCTACTCTAGTCTAATTTATAACTTTCTTCCCTTATTTACCTTCTTAATTTATATAATATAAGTTAAAATTAATAGTCTTTATTATAAGATAAGCTTAGGATTTAAAGCTTTATAATAGCTACCGCTACTTATATTACGGCCGCGAAATATATCCTCGAAGACTTAAAATTATTAAGCCTATTACTTAACTTCGATAACCGCGTTATAATCCGTATTAAAGCCGAGCTTAACGGGCTTAACCGGTAAGCTCTCTAACTTATATTATAGACTATTATATATATATTTTTTTTTATTAATATTATATAATATCGAGCTCTCTAATCCTAATATAATTTATATTCGCGTAATAACTTTTATTATAGTACTACTATTACCGGAAGTCGCGAGGCCTCTCGTTATTTACTTAAACGATTTAAGTAATCGATTAAAATTTAGAGGGGCTATAACTACGGCTAATAACTAGTTTTTAAGAGATTATTTTGTAAACTTAATAAACGGGGTCCTAAGTATTACTCTATTTTTAATCGAAGGGAAGCCTTAATTAAGATTAATACTAAAAATTATATAGAATAAATGAATAATTCGTTCCTACGTAAGATTTACTGCACTATATTGCCACAAGTAACGTACCGTACCCCCGAAGGAATATAATTTATATTCGCGTAATAGCTTTTATTATAATATAATTAGTATCGAAAGTCGCGAAATCTTTTATTATTTATTGAAACGATTTGAGCAATTAATTGAATTTTAGAGAGGTTATAATTATAATTAATTATTATCTTCTAGAATATTTTTTTATAAGCTTAATAAGGAAAATCTTAAATCTTATTCTATTTTTAATTAAAGGAGAGCGTTACCTAAAATTAATAAAAGAATAAATAGATAATTCGTTCTCACGTAAGATTTACTATATTATATTACTATAAGTAACATATCGTATTCCCGAAGTGAAATTATCGAGATAGTTAATTAACGGTTCGTTGATTAAATCGTATAATATCGCGATGATAAACGTGGCTACCGA
This sequence comes from Erythroxylum anguifugum, assembly GCA_027478595.1. NCBI lineage: Eukaryota > Viridiplantae > Streptophyta > Magnoliopsida > Malpighiales > Erythroxylaceae > Erythroxylum > Erythroxylum anguifugum. The sequence goes on from JANIPN010129012.1 coordinate 10,587, forward strand.
GAACGGCAAGATATAAATGTTCGAGAAATTAAATTTATATAATATTAATAAACGTAGTGTATAAGATTTTATAATATTAATATTTAGGTATAAAGCTCTCAGGCCTCGGCTTTTATACGAATCTTTATATAATATTTATAATAATATAAAATTTTTATAATAAAAAGATTAATAAGTGAAGGAAGTTATAAGCGATACGGGATTAGAAAACTTATAAGTAGATAATTTAAACTTTAACGCGAGTAGCAAACCTTTTCTCCTATACGTAAGGATTACCGCGGCAACGGCTTCGAGTACGAGATCCTTATAGAGAATAGAAATAAAAATGTAATAAAACGAGCAGTTTAAGGCGCTTTAAATAATAATAATAAATAATATATATTATTATTATAACGCAAATTCTTAAATTCGCCGAGATTAAAAAATTATTATTAAATTATAAAAACTATACAAAAATTCGTGTAAAAGCCGAAACTCGAGAGCTTTATATATAAGTTTTTATATTATAAGCTCTTATATATAAAACTTATTAATATTATATTAATATTATTATTATTAGAAGCGCCTCAGGCTGCTCGTTTTATTACGTCTCTACCTATATTCTTTATAAGAATTTCGAGCTCCAAACCGTTACCGCGGTAATCCTTACGTGCGGGAGAAAAAATTTTCTACCCACGCTAGGGCTTGAACTATTTATCTATATATTTCCTATTCCTATATTATTTACAACTTCCTTCTCTTATTAATTTTTTTATACTTAAGATACTATATTACTTATATAAAGAACACGTAAAGATTCGTATAAAAGCTAAGGTCCGAAAGCTTTATACATAAGCTTTAATATTATAAGTACTTATATATTGTATTTATTAATATTATATAAATTTAATTCGTCGGACCCTTATATCTCGCCGTTCTTGATAGCCGCATTCGTAATCGCGGTATTATATAATTTAATTAATCGATTTATTGTTAAGTACGCGTTAAATAACGTTAAGAGGAGACTTTTTAAAAAGAATTTAAAGAAGTCGATAAATACGATCTTCATTATTACGTTAAATAAAATTATCGAAAGCTAAGATTTTATAAAATAAATAGATAATCCGTTCCTACATAAGATTTACTGCACTATATTACTATAAGTAACGTACCGTGGCCCCGAAGGAATTAATGATATATAAATATAATCTTTTAAACTCTTATATTTTATTATTATTGATAATCGCGTTTATAATTATTGTACTATACGAACTAATTATAAAGCTGTTAATAAAGTATTTTAATAGTTGTATTAATTTATTAATTACTATTTATATGTTTAATAACCCTAAAAAAAGAATTTTGAAGATTATATTAAGAAAGCCGACTAATACGATTTTAATTATTATATTAAATACAATAACTAAAAACGAGAACCTAAAATAAATTATATAAAATAAATCAATAATTCGTCGCTTTATAAATTTTATTATATTATATTATTATAAGTAACGTATTGTACTCTTGAAAGGCTTATATTATATAAAGTAGCCCTTCGGGGGCACAGTACGTCACCTATAGTAATATAATATAGTAAGTCTTACGTGGGAACGAATGATTTATTTATTCTATTATTGATTTTAATTAAAGCTCCCCTTCGATTAAAAATAAATTAATACTTAAGACTTTATTTATTAAACTTAAAAAATAATCTCTTAAAAGTTAATTACCGGTCGTAATCATAACCCCTTTAAATTTTAACCGGTTATTTAAATTATTTAAGTAAATAATAAAAGACCTCGCGATTTCCGATAATAATAGTACTACGATAAAAGTCATTACGCGAATATAAATTATATTAAAAGTAGAGAGCTTAATATTATATAATATTAATTCTTTCGGGGGCTAGATACGTTACTTATAGTAATATAATATAATAAATCTTACGTAGGAACGAATTATTTATTTATTCTATTATCGATCTTAATTAAGGCTCCACTTCGATTAAAAATAGAGTAATATTTAAGACCTTAATTATTAAGCTTATAAAATAATCTCTTAAAAATTAATTATCGGCCGTAATTATGACCCCTTTAAATTTTAATTAAGTATTTAAATAATTTAAATAGATAATAAAAGGCCTTGCGATTTCCGGTAATAATAATACTATAATAAGAGTTATTATGAGAATATAAATTATATCAGGATTAAAGAGCTTAATATTATGTAATATTTAATTAATAAATATATATATATATATATAATAATTTATAATATAAACTAAAGAGCTTACCGGTTAAGCCCTTTAAGCTCGGCTTTAATATAAATTATAACGCGGTTATTAAAATTAAATAATATACTTAATAATTTTAAAATTTTAAAAATATATTCCGCGGCCGCGATATAAATAACGGTAACTATAATAAATATAAATTAAAAAGATAAACAAAAGAAGGAAGCTATAAATTAAATTAAAGTAGAAAATTTATATATATATAAATTATTTAAGCCCTAATACCGCTGGAAAATTTTTTCTCCCGCACGTAAGGATTACCGTAGTAACGGTTCCGAGTACGAGAGCCTTATAAAGAATATAAGTAAAAACGTAATAGAATAAGCAGCCGAAGGCGCTTCAAATAATAATAATAATAATAATAATAATAAATATATGTATATATATGGGTGTTGATATTTGGCGCCCCCCCCTTCGATAATTAACGGGCCCCCCAAACTATTTTATTTAAAATCTCGAGAACTAGGCTAGTTATAGAAGTTCTGAAAGCGCTTTTGAAATACTTATAGAATATACTATCTAATAGTAGCTACGAACTAGGTCTAGCTAGGCTTAGCGTGTACTAAAACCTTAAACCTATTTTTAGTATCTAGATATAATCTATATATCTTATTAAAAGTTATCGAAATTTTTATTACTTAATTATTATAACGTTATTATATAAGAGTCTTCTAAATATCTATATTTAAAGACTTTACCTTCGCTTTATTATTATTATTTAGAGAATCTATATATTATAAGAATGATATATATATATATATATATATATTAGCACTTTTATTAAAACTTAATATAACTTCTGACTCGTTCGAGCTATTTAATTTATCTATTTCTTCGGCTCTCTACGCTGCGACTAATTTTTTTAAGTCTTTAACTTTTTTATTTTTTTTCCTTATATTATTTTTTAGCCGTTTCGGGCTATTTTTTAACCTTAGACTTTCTACCGCGGCTTTTTATTCGGGAAGTTTCTTGAGAAATATTTTTCGAGCCCTTTAGGCGCCCTCTAGGCCTTAAAATAGGTCTATTTTTAATATTCTCCTCAATTTTAGCCCTATTTTCGCTTTATATAGTAGTTAGCGTATAAATTTATCGAGGCCGAAGAGGGTTCCGAATAGGTAAATTATAATATTAGTCCTCGGAGTTAGGAAGGCGATATTTGCGTTTTTAAGAGCCCTCGTACTACTATATATTATTAGTATTATTATAGTAAAAATATAAATATATATATAAATATATATATATATATATTATATACCCATTAATCGTTCTATAGAGTTGGTGGTAAAAGCTCGTCTTTTTATATATATTATTATATTATATACTTGTAAGGACTTCCCAAGGTTCTTTAATAATTCCCAGAGTATAGTCCTAAGTCCAAATTTCCAATAGAAGAGCCTTTATCGAAGGCTTTATATTATATTTCGTTCAATCTTTTTAATATTTTTTTTAATATAAAATTAATTATATAAAGCCGCGCTATTATAAAGAGCTCTCGCCTTACGATCACTTAAGGACTACGCTTCTACTCTATTTCTAGATTTTCTTGATATTTTTAAACCGTCGAGTAAACTAAGCGCTCTAAAACTATAAAAACGTAAGAAATATCGCCTATAAAATATTAATATATAGTTAATCTATAGTATATACACTATATATATTTATATATATATATATATATATCCCTTCGGGGGCACGGTAAGTCATTTGTGGCAATATAGTGCAGCAAATCTTGCGTGGAAACGAATCATCGATTCATTCCATATAATCTATTTTAAGTCCTAGCTTTCGATAATTTTATTTAACGCGATAGATAAGATCGTATTAATTGAATCCTTTAAATCCTTTTCTAAAAGTCTCCTCTTAACGCTATCTAGCGCGTACTTAATAATTAACCGATTAATTAAATTATCGAGATAATTAATTAACGGCTCCTTAATTAATCCCTATAATACCGCGATTACGAACGCGGCTACCGAGAACGGCGAGATATAAGGGTCCGAAGGATTAAATTTATATAATATTAATAAATATAATACGTAAGGGCTTATAATATAAAAGCTTACGTATAAAGCCCTCGGGCCTCGGCTTCCACACGGATCTTTACGTGGTCTTTATAATTTAATAATAGCCTCCTAGTGTCCGCGGATTTAAGGATCCGCGCCGTAGCGGTAATATATATAATATTAATTATATATATTTTATAGTTTCGTTTTTATAGGTAATTTAAGGTCTTTAGTATAGGAAGATTAATAAAAGAAGGAAGCTATAAACGATATATAAATAGGAAATTTATAAATAAATAATTCAAGCCCTAGCGCGGGTAGAAATTTTTTTCTCCCACATATAAGGATTACCGCGGTAACGGTTCCGACTACGAGAACTTTATAGAGAATACAAGTAGAGACGTAACAGAACGAGCAGCCTAAGGCGCTTCAAACAACAACAACAAATATATAAATATATATATATATATATTCAAGGTAAAGAACTCACTAGTTAAGGTTTTCAAGTATCGTTTTGAAATCGTATAGGCGCCTTTAACGCGAGAAGTAGTGAAATAGTTACAGTACCTACCTTCGTATATATAATAACTTATAATATAGGCTTTTTTTGAGCCAAACTAGTCTTTCTTAATATATTAAAGCTCGTTCGGATAATTAATAAAATCATTTTTCATATTTTACTAATTTTTATTAAATAAATCCTCCGTTTTTATATATAAGTACTTGAAAAAAATAGCTTTAAATCGTTTAAAACGGCTTCCTAAAAAACCCCCTTTATAATTCTTAGTAAAATTCTTACTAATATACTAATAATATATAATAAGAATTATATTAAACTCCGTATTATTAAATATATATTTATATATAGTAATAATTATATTATCGGCGTTAATTAATAGAGGTTAAGGCCCTCTAATACGATAACGCCGAAACTCGCTTTCCTGTGGCTTATATAACTCTATTAAAATTTGAAAAAGCTATATATAATTTTCAATTTCTTTATATAATAGGAAATACTATACGAAAGGAAATATCTTATTTAAACCGGTAAAACCTACTTCTTTCACTAATAGAACCCTAAATATATTTATATTATATATAGCGTTAAGTAAAAGTATATATATATATATACCGCTTTATAAACTCTATTGCATCTCGGTATATAAAGAAAAAGCGCGTAAATCTTCTAGTCTTCGTAGCTTCAAATAGTGTAAGCTAATCTCTAGACTTAACTATATATTTATATAGCGCCTATATTGGAGTTTTGCCACTTATATAAGTATAGTTAGTATATATATGTTAAACGTATTAATATATATTATATAAAACAAATAAATAGTCGTTACTATAGCTATAAACTTTATAAAACGCAAATAATAAACGAATCGAAGGTGCCCCGGGGATCGGTGCCCCGGGGCACTATGAAAGGTATATAAAATATATATCTCTTAAATAGAAAGCGGTATAAAGATTAAACTTGATCTATATAGTGAATATAATAGAGAGCGTATATAAAAGTAGCTAGAATATCGATAGAATATAAAATAAAAGAGAAAAATATAAACGAAATTATTGATATATAAATAACACATTATTTTAAAGTGAAATAAAGAGATATAAGAGTATTGTTGTTATTGTTTGAAGCGCCTTAGGCTGCTTATTCTATTACGTCTCTACTTGTGTTCTCTATAAGGCTCTCGTGCTCGGAACCGTTACTACGGTGATCCTTACGTGCGGGAGAAAAAATTTTCTACCCGCGCTAGGGCTTAAATAATCCACGTATATATAAATTTTCCACTCTAGTCTAATTTATAGCTTCCTTCTCTTATTTACCTTCTTAATTTATATTATAAGATAAGCTTAAGATTTAAAGCTACTTATTATAATAGCTACCGCTACTTATATCGCGGCCGCGAAGTATATTCTCGAAGACTTAGAATTACTAAGCCTATTACTTAACTTCGATAACCGCGTTATAGTCCGTACTAAAGCCGAGCTTAAAGGGCTTAACCGGTAAGCTCTTTAATTTATATTATAAACTATTATATATATATATATTTACTAATTAAATATTATATAATATCGAGCTCTCTAATCTTAATATAATTTATATTCGCGTAATAGCTTTTATCGTAGTACTACTATTACCGGAAATCGCGAGCCCTCTTATTATTTACTTAGACGATTTAAGTAACCGGTTAAAATTTAGAGGGGCTATAACTACGGCCGATAACTAGTTTTTAGGAGATTATTTCGTAAGCTTAATAATCGGGGTCCTAAGTATTACTCTATTTTTAATCGAAGAGAAGCCTTAGTTAGGATTAATATTACATAAAATAAATAGATAATTCGTTCCTACGCAAGATTTGCTGCACTATATTGCCACAAGTGACGTACCGTGCCCCCGAAGGGATAAGAGTATTATAACTTATAGGAGTAGTAAATAGTATATATAAGAGTATTAATATATAGTAGATATTATATATTATATATAAAGACAGAGTAAAGGGGACTTACTTAGACGTTCGGCTCGTAATTAAGCTCTGAAATTATATACCTCTTATATATATATTAGAATATTAGGTAGTTTATTACATATAAACGTTAAAATCTACGTAGGAGTTGAGCTAATATCGGTTTATATCTTAATAATCTCCTTAATACGATCTTTTTTAGGTGCTTAAGCCGCTTACTTATATATAATAGAGATAGAAGCTCCTATAGTAGGATAATTATAAGTTATATTAATTATATCGATATACTATAAACTATATACTTTAGCGCTTTCGATATAAAAATACTATTTTTTGCGAAGTATAATTTTATATAGGTATATAGTTTATTAACTAGTTCTCTATTTTTATATAGAACTTAAGGGTGGCGCTTTAGATTTTTAATATTTAAGCCGTATAACTTTTATAGCGCCCTTTTTAGTCTTACGTATAATCTCTATAATTAATATATAACCTTATATTTTATAAAAATATTCAATATTTCCTTTCCTTTCGTAGAAGACTTAAAAGATTTTAAATTAATAAGAGGAGAAAGAAGCTCTATTTAACTATTACTAGAGAACCCTTTAAAGCTACCTTTAATAGAGTTTATACTAGGGAAATCTTCTTACGGATAGGCCTCGATATATATACTCGTTTCAATCCTCCTATTTTTACGCGATAACGGTAAATAACTAATTTCGGAGCCTACAATATCGCTTAAAACTTATATTAATTAATATACTATAAAAGATATAAGATTTTCGCGAGCCCTTAAAGGTCTAGGAGCTATAAAAGCTTACGAGGATATAAGTAAAGAAGAAGAATCTATATAGCTCGATATATATAAAGGACTCTAAGGTCTTATTGTTGTTTTTATTGTTTGAAGCGCCTTGGGCTGCTCGTTCTATTACGTCTCTACTTGTGTTCTCTATAAAGTTCTCGTGCTCGGAACCGTTACCGCGGTGATCCT
>JANIPN010129110.1:0-16334 GCA_027478595.1 Erythroxylum anguifugum
AGCCCGTAGCAGTAGACGCCGCGGATGCCGGACTCGCGCAGGCCGCGCACGGCGGCGTCGGCGTGCTGGGGGGTGTTGCTGATGTGCGAGTGGTCGAGGAGGAAGGTGGTGCCCGCGTCCAGGGACTCGAGCGCGCCGCAGAGGTTGCCGACGTAGGCGTCGTGCGGCAGGTACACGGAGCCGTAGACGTTGCGGATGTGCATCCAGTAGTCCGTCAGCGTCCAGTCCGAGGCGACGGTGCGGAGCTGCGTCTGCCAGGCGTGCCGGTGCGTGTCGACGAAGCCCGGGAGGAGGATGTGGGAGGTTGCGTCGATGGTGGTGGCCGTGGGGGGCAGGCTGGGGAGGTTGGGGGCTATTTGGGTGATGAGGCCGTTTTCGATCAGGATGTCGGTGTTGTGGAGGTTGCCTAGGGAGGGGTCGACGGTGATGATGTTCGCGTTGCGTATGTGGATCTTGTTCGATGTCGATGCATCGCTGCTTGAGGAGGAGGATGCCATTTTTGGAAGTTTTGGGGCCTCGATGTTGTTGCGTGGGAAGGGATTGATTTATCCTACTATGTTTTGTTCGCACTCTGTTAGTAGTTACTTTGGCTCTAATATATGGAGTTTTTGAGTCTCTAGAAATCGGATATGGGCAAAATGTCCGTTGACTGCCAATGTCTGTTGACGTGTGCAACGGCGGGCCTAAAGGATACTGAGGAAGTAGGCGTTCCGTTTGAGGCTGGAGGAAGGATTTAGGTTTGTCGTATGACACATCCTCTTATGGTTGTTGTCTTCGAGGTCCCTTGTGTGATCCTGTGCATCGCAAATATATGCTAAAACGTCGAATAATACGCCAGACCAAGCATGCACGCTGAACTTGGCGTTCTTGTCTCTTTGAATAGCCCAATCGATCGTCTTTCTACGGATCCGTAGATGTACGGATCCGTATACCGATGATGTTCAAAGCACTGGCGTAGCAGCTGAAGGGTTATTGGTTACTGATAAAAAGTGCAAGAGCTGGTGAACTGGGAACAATAATGTGCGCGGAGTCCGAATCCAAGAGTTGGCAGCTCATTCGTGTTCATCATGGCCTTCCGCAATCCATTTATTTCCCCGCATCGCGACACAACCCCACCGTCTAGTGTGGGAGCCCTGCCGGGAATAGCTTCTCGAAGGGCACCTGCAGGCGTGGAAACCCGCCGATCTTCTCCTTGCAGCAAGGATGGGCGGCCTCTGTTTACGACTCGTCGAGCTGTAGCTACCCCGCCCCCGCTCTCGAAAAGCTACAGAGCTTTTGGGTATCAAGGTAGTATCGTGGTATTCGAATGCCGAAGCTGCGATGGGGGGTACAAGTAGGGCGCTTTTTTTCTTTGATCTTGCTATTTTCCTTTTTGTGTATTTCGCAAGCTATATATTGTTGGTATATCATTCTCCTTGCCGTCATGAAGTTCACACTGTCGTTTCTGGCGCTTTGCGCCGAGCAGGTTTGGGCTCAAAGCTCTTCGACCATATACGGGAATTCAACGGCTACAGGAAGTCCCGCACCCACCGTCACATCCCTTGAAATCTCCGTCGAAGGTACATTCATACATCGACCGAAACTATGGATGCTCTACTTACAGTTACAGATATGTGGAACATGTGGGTAGGCCCTGTGTCCACGGCGGACGTCAACACCACCGTCTCTCCTACTCCCATCCCAAGCAGCGAGCTCATCCCACCGCCCCCATTGTACTATTCTCCCTTTCCAGCAGGTCAGCAGCAACCTATGTATCAACGGAATGAGAGCTGGAGATTCCCAAGAGATTTCTGGTGGGGCGTTGCAAGCGCCGCATATCAGGTCGAAGGGGCAGTGAAAGACGAAGGTCGCGGACCGGCTGTAAGTATATATGTGCTGGGCGATACTTCATTATCATAATGGAAGGAGCTCATCTGAGCTTCTCTCCTGTACTGCTCAATAACTCCTATAGGCATGCTCTAACATTTGTCCTAGATTTGGGATGTTCTCATGCATCGAGTAGAGAACTTCGTTTTCGACAATTCCACAGGCGACATTGCAGACAACCAGTACTACTTGTACAAACAAGACATTGCTCGCATTGCAGCGCTTGGAATAAGAGTCTATTCGTTTTCCATCTCCTGGTCGCGAATCCTTCCTTACGGTAGAGGACCGATCAACGAGGCGGCTCTTGCCCACTACGATGACTTGATAAACACGTGTCTCGAGTACAATATTGAGCCTATTGTCACACTCTATCACTGGGATTTGCCTTTATGGGTGCAGAATACATATGGTGGCTGGCTCTCGGAAGACATCGTAGAAGACTTTACTGAGTACGCACGTATTGTCTTCGCTCGATACATGGACAGAGTCAACAATTGGTTCACCGTCAATGAGCCTTTGTAAGTTCCTACTGAATTCAATAACAGCTTACAGCGGATTAGCTTACGGATCTTGTTACAGGGTATTCTGCGGCACATATCCTCTCCCCGAAGGATACTTCAAATCAACAGATATCCCAGGCCGCCAGCAGCCATTCCACTGCTACCGCAACGTACTCCTCGCCCACGCCAGCGCCTACCACGCGGGCAGAGACCTCGGTATACAAGGTCCCATCAGCTTCAAGACGAACGGAGGGTACGTACACTACAATCCGATCAACCCCGTCCCGAAAACGCTAACCATGTCACCAGCTACAAAATCCCCCTCCGCGACACCCCCCCAGACCACGAAGCCGTGCAGCGCGCCTGGGACTTCAACGAAGGCGCCTTCGCGCACCCAATCTGGATAAACGGCGACTTCCCCCCCTCCCTCCTAAACTACACCTCCACCTTCCTCCCGCCCTTCACCCCGGCCCAGCGCAGCCTCATCCTCAACACGAGCTCCATCTACGCCCACGACGCCTACACCTCGCAGTTCTACATGGCCCCCGACTCGGGAATCCCCGCCTGTGTGGCAAACGCCAGCCACCCGCTGTTTCCCTCGTGCGTGAATACGACGTATGCGTACGCGCCCGAGACGGGTGGGGGGTGGAATGTAGGCCCCGCTGCTAGCCCCGGCGCGCCGTGGCTGCATAAGGCGACGGATTGGGTGCCGGAGTTTATGCGGTATATACGGGATACGTGGAATCCGGGTGCGATTGCGATTACGGAGTTTGGGTTCGCGGAGCCGTTTGAGCAGCTGAAGGAGGTGCGGGGGGATGTTTTGACGGATTTGTATCGGAGCGAGTACTACCGCGACTATCTTCGTGCTATGTTGATTTCGATTGCCGAGGGGATTAATATTGTGGGCGCTCTTGGGTGGACTATTGTTGATAATTTGGAGTGGCAGCAGGGGTATAATACTAGGTTTGGGATGCAGTATGTTAATTTTACTACTCAGGAAAGGTTCTATAAGAGGAGTATCTTCGAGTTTGTGGATGTGTTCAGGCAGTATCAGGAACAATAGGTGGGACTAAGTCCAATAACAACGTTACTTAGCGACTACAGGTCTAATATAAAATACAAATCTATGGCAAATGCTGAGTCGAGAAAATGCATCCATAGTACTTACAAGTAAAAAGTCGCTCCCGAGCTAGACAGGCTGAAAGCCTAACCGAAGTCCCTCCTGTAAGAGCAGTCACAACTGTGGGGCCCGGCGCGTGCCCCTCTCACAATGATTTTGGCAGGACCGTAAGCCGGGACTTTATTGGGCGCATTACTGGCTTCACGAGAGACACGCTCGAGCTACCGACGCTAATTGGCAATTATCCTATAAATTTCTTTCGTTCGTTGACAGTGCGACATACTTAAAACCTAGAGCACGTTATCCACGTGGGATGCAGTGGCACGAACGTGTGCTGCATGAACGCTTTCTCTGTAGAACTGATCTGATGTAGTACCATAGTTCGTTGGTGACGGTGCGAAGATTTGTATAGTAATGTCACACGATCCGAGCAACGATCACGAGTCACAAGAAGCAACAGATACAAATAGAGCCAATCCAAATAGAAGATTAACGGATATCATTGGTTTAAAACACGTAACAACATAAATCTCTAGCATTCAGAGGGATGTAGGAGTAAACCCCCTCCTCTTAGTCTAAAAAACCCCTCCCCCCTCTCAAAACCGACATCTACACAACCTCCTACACCCTAAGCTCCTTATCTTCAATCGAGCTATCATCAGAACCGCTCTCGTACTTAGCCGCAGGCAACATATTCAGCCTATCCTCCTCCGCATCAAGCCCCGCAAAAGTGAACCAGAAGCCGATTCCACCGATAGCCGCAATAATAGCGATAGCAGTGTACAGCCACACGAGCAGCGGGTCCTCGGAAAGGCCGACGAAGGCCTGCGCGAGTGCGGAGCTGAAGGCCTGAGCGAACCAGAAGACGCCGGTGACGAGCGAGCGCATGTTCTTGGGGGCCTTGGTGAAGGCGTACTCGAGACCCGTGATGGAGGCGAAGATCTCGGAGAAGGCGATGAGGATGTAGGCGGGGGTCTGGATCCAGACGATCAGGTCCGGGCGGCCCAGCTCCTGGATGCAGTCCGCGTCGGAGGCGCTGGTGCCGCAGGGGGAGCGCTGGTAGATGTAGTGCTGGATGACGGCGGCGACGACCATGGAGAGGGTGGCGGTGGCGAAGCCCCAGGTGATCTTCTTGATGGGCGTGAAGCGGATGCCCATCTTGGCGAGGGTCGGGTAGAGGACCTTGTCGAAGATGGGGATGAAGATGAGGAGGGTTAGGGGGTTGAGGTTGTTGACCACGTCGTTGGGCACGCCGCCCAGCTCCATGCTCGCGGCCTGCGAGACCATGTTGTTGGACATCTGGCCGTAGGGCAGCCAGAAGATGGGGTAGAAGAGGAAGACGGCACAGGCCTTGAAGCCGCGGCGCACCTCGTCGACCCAGGCGTCGTCGAAGGTCATCCAGCTAGGCTTGTTCTCCTGATTGCTCGGCTTAACGCTTTCCCAGAAGTTGCCGGCCTTGATGTTGCGGATGGTCGTAACCGGACTGAAGGACCAGTGGTTCTTGAGACCCATCGAGACGAGGCCGAGGGACTTGGAGAGAACGGAGCCCGTCGGCGGGAGACGCACATAGCGCTTGGCGCACATAATCATGACGATGGGGCAGAGGCAGAACATGATGGTGGGGAGGAGGAAAGCGAGCCAGAAGCCGCGGTAGAAGGACGTGTAAGACATGGAGATCTGACCGACGAGGGCGCCAACGTTGATCATGAAGTAGTAGCGCATGTAAATTCTGGAGATGGTCATGGTCGGGTCGCAGATTACACGCTCGCCACTCTTGGTGGTGATGATATACTGGCGAGGGTGGTCTCTCTCGTACTGCTCGGCAATCAAGGGCGAGATGTTGCACTTGAACCAACCGACTCCGATACCGAACAAGATGAGACCGACGACGAAAGCACCGATCGAGGCGCTGCCGTTAGTGATGACCGAAGGGGCAGCAGAAGCCACGATGATGGCGTGTCCAACGGTGGCTACGACGATGGCCCACTGAATTGTCTTGAACTTGCCCCAGTAGGTATCCGCAAGCCAACCACCTGCACGGCACACGGATTAGTTAACAATCAATTAAAAAATAGATAGCGGTTTCATTCCGCTGGATAACCTTACCAACCATAGGCATGATATAGGACCAGAAGTTGTTAAAGAGAACCAAACCGGTTGAGGCGCGCTGCCCCATGCCCAGAGCACCAGCCTGCTCATCGTTGTAACCGGCCGCTCGGCCGTCTGGGGAGACTGCGAATGGAGCCTCTGGCTGCTCAGGCAGAGGCTGGGAGATGAAGTTGACAACTGTACACCATTGTTAGAGACGTTTGCAGCTATAAAATGAGGGTTAATGTGGTGCTAGCTTACAGACGACGGTGGTTCCATAGTAGGCAAATCGCTCGCAAAGCTCAACAAAGGCAATGGTGTAGATAAGCCAAGGGATCTTGCCGTGAGTGCGGCGGAGGGTCCGGATCTCCTCTTCGGTAGGATATTCCTCGCCGTTGGGACCTACGAGCTCAGAGGAAGAGGACTTTTGGTCGATGACCAAGTCACCCTTGAATGCCTCGGGCTTCTCGTCGATGAAGCCCTTCTCGACGGCCGGGAAGTTGGCTAGTGCGGCGTCCGGGCCATCGATGCCAGTTGCACCCGAAGACATGTCTGATATCGAACAGTGTGCAAATCACGACTGGAGAAGCTTTACCGGTACACGTTCGAGACGGCCGAGTGTCAGTAGAGAGGGCTGCTGGCACGAGAGGGCGACGGGGCGGACAGCTTCATTTAATAGCCCAGCAGCAGGAGCAGCCAGCTACCCTGGGGGGACCCTTATCTCTTGCGAAGCTGGTCGTGTGTGCATACAGTAGCATCAACTAGCTGGCTTGCTGGTACGGCTAAGATGTTGGCAGGCCCGACAGATGTTCCCTTTCTCTCGTCCCCTTCCTGGATGCCATGCCCTGTGGAGCGTAGCTGTGCCGTTGGGTTCGAAGGCGTTGGTGGCTACGGGAACAGTTGGGGGAGGGCTTGCAGCGGGCCTGAGAGGTCAGCGGCGCGGGGGTGGTAGCGGAGTAGCGCCTCTTCAGACTCCCGCACGCAACTCTCGTACTATGGCCAAGAGGCTCCCAAGACTTCTAGCCTTGTTCCACCGACGGCTATTGGCAGCCCTCTCAGCTCCCAAGCCAATTAGCCCAACCGAAGGGATGCAGGGAGATTTGTTACAAGAAAGTCAAGGCCGGGTCAAGACTCGATATCAGTCGCTTGCTCGGTGACCTGCCTTCTTCAGACTCTTGGCCCCCGGCACAACAGCAACAGCTACTTTCCGGGGGGTTTTTTTTACGACACCTGACAAGAGAAGAGAAGAGAAGCATCTCTCGTCTCACTCGCCACCAGGCTGTTTAAGGCTTGAGCCGGACACAAGAAAGTCTTGACCTGTGAACAATTCCCGCGCTGACTTCCTCTTCTTGTCTGGCGTCGACGATGCCTTTTTTTTGTCTGGCCATGCAGGCCAAGGATAGGTGGAGAAGGAAGGATGACCAGACTGCTTTGCCCATCGTGTTTTCGGATCAGGCCGTGTCTCAATCACGATGCAAAGAACGCTGAGAGGTGAGATGTTTCGGAGAAGGTCGTGTCGCGTGGAGGAAGGGCGCTATGGCCATGCTAGTTGTCTCGCTCTGAGTGAGAGACTAGACTTACCAATTGGCCTCTCGCCAGTAAGAGCCTGGCAATACCAGGCATCTGGTACGGCTGGTGCTCGCCCACCCTCAAACTGCAGGCGATGCACTTACGGATCCGTACGAAGAAAAGGTTCATCTATCGGGGACAGATGAGGGGTCCAACGGGTGGAGGGTTACACTGTGTGCCAGGTGGATGCAGCTCTTTGTGGGTGCCCACGCAACCTAATCGGAGTCTGTGTCGTATAATAGTACCGTGCGAGCGGGGAGAGAGAGACGTCAAACACGCGATATCGAAACCTGCTCATGCGTGTGTGAGTGACCGTGATTGAATGAATATATTTCAGCCGACATTTTTTCCCCTTCCCTTCCTTAGGAAGAACAAGCGATTTTGCCATCCTCGCGTGGCCCCCGTACTCGTACTCTCGAGATGAGAACCAACGACATGGCTCCCGTGTCAGACCAACCTTTGCCAATGCGTCTTCGACGGCTACAAGCGGTCCTGGCACAACGCTTCGTCGCCGTGGCGTGACCAACGCCGTAAGCCTCCCTTATCGCGCGCAGCAGCAGTCCGGGGAGAACCGAGGGAAGGATGGGTGGAAGGAAGGAAGGAAGGCAGGCGAGAAGGAGGGAAAAGCGAGATGTCGCAAATCGTGGTCACTGGTTGGCGGGTTGGCGGTTTGCAGTTATTGGCGTCGGCGCATATCCAGCACTGCTCTCAAAACTGTCTGTCAGCTCCCGCGTGCTATGCGACAAGGGGGGGACTAGACATGCACCGGCCAGCAACTCAGTGAGCTAAAATTCACTCATTCTAGTTTGGGAGGTACGATACTGCATTTCTTCCTTTGACCCAGTTGCATCGTAGAATTTTCGACGTTTTGTAAGTCTTCACTAAAGAAATCAGCGGCACGGTCGCAATAATAGCACAGGTGCGCTGCCCAGTTGCGTTGTGTATCCCACTCAAACTTCAACCTCAACAACACCCCAACACTGACATATATAGTTTGCGGAGAGATCTACACAACAAACAAAGTTATTGTATCTGTGATTTAGCCTCGATTCGTACTCATATTCAATATCAAAAACTCTCATCTCGTCTTGAAGGCAGGGTCATCTCAGTTAACAAAAAAAAAATATGGTAGGAGAGAAAAGAAGTATGAGATGGGCATCAACTAGAATATATGACGTTCAACTGTTAGATGCCACATGACTTTCTAGCATTATAAAAAGCCTAGCTGAACTGCAGTAAGAACTCAATCTTCTTTCATTGTCTAGTGAGATTGCCCAAGGCTTTCTTTGCATGCCGGTCCATCGTGTACCTGCTAGGACCCCAATCTGCCTTGCTGGCTCTGGCGCTGACTAGTGCGCCTGTTGCCCAAATACATCGCAGCAGAATTCAGTAACGGCAGCGGCTGCAGCAGCTACGAATTCATAACTTCACGACAGCTACGCAATAATTACGACTTCGCAAGGTCCCTTTGTTACCATCTCACTCGGTCGACCCAGACACTATCGTCAACGAAAAACAGCACTTAGTTCTGATGACTCCGAAGCCAGGAATGATGTTACCGGGATCGTTTGAGATTCTCGTGACCTCTAAAAAGAGAGGGCCGTTGCTCAAAAGAAGAGTCGTTAGGGATGCAAACAGTTATACACACCGAACGTGTGGCCCAACACGTTTTTCAACGGCTTGATGAAAAGCCGGGAAACGCAAGCAGCGATAAGAGTAGGTGATGCAATGGGGGGATCTAGAGATGAGGCGAACAAGGCTTGCGATCAGTTCGCCAAAGATCCCTCAAACTTGTAGATGGCTCTCACGGCCACTGGGCGTTCATTGCTTATGTTAGGTATTCTAGTTGCTCTAATACCATGGCTTGCTGAGCTTCTAGGTTATAGAATTCGGCATCGTCGAAGGTCTGTGAACTTATAAGTCTGCCCAGTTACTACTTCCGAGAAGATAGGTAGGGCGGTTGAAGCGTAAATATCTACGAATTCAAATAGAAGACTTCCAGTCATACCTCTACTTGATTAGCCTCATATTATCGACTAACAACAAGCATCAAATAACCAATAGAGTCAAACGAGCTAATGTCTAAGACCATAGGACACGAGTGTACTATTGCCAAGCCAGATTCTAGTTTCCATAATTTTTGATTCGAATCCTGCTTTTTACAATTTGGGCTGGATGTGGGCGCGTATACCCTCGGACTTGCTGTGTCAAAGGCGATATCTCTACACAAGTCAGTTTTTGCAATCTGAAGAACTCCAAGGCTCTATTGTTGACCTAAATGGAGGGCTTCCCTCGCCACCGCCTTATTGCTCGTTGCTACCTATGGGGATGGCATCTAGAGTCTGTGGCCCGAAAGTCTGAACTTTGAAACAAGTAGAACTTCCAGCGGTATCGGTAGCAATGTAATACATAGGTCCACTGCAACGTCAAATAAAGCCATAAAAAGACTTACGAAAGCTTATCTGCGCAAAGCATTCACATATCCGACCTGGTCTAGCACCTAATTCATCTACAAAGAGTTGAAAGAAGCTGATTCTGAAGTGCTAACATCTTAGACGTAGAATATGTAGAGCCAGTACTTCCTTGCAACGAGAAGATTGCCTGGTACATCAGCTTTACGTAAGTAATAGAATACGATCGATCTTTTTCTCAAAAATGATAAAAGCAGATCAAATAATATGAACAGATAAAGTAGCCGGAAACATGTATTCTTATCAATACGAAAAGGCTAGCTAGAGAAGAGGGGCGTAAACTATGCCTGAAAATGAACTATATATGCCATATAAAATATATATTAAGGTCATAGCAGCTTTCCTTGGTTTTTTTTTTTTAGGATGGATAAATTTTTGCAATCACAGATAGTGACATTAGAATGCCCGTAGACTTAAAGTCCAAAAATGAATAAATGAACTATCTAGAAAATTAGGTAGGACTACGGGTAGCTCAAGACAATACTTTGACTAGAAGTAAAAACAGATCAATTCGACTATCTTTATATACTGCACCAAGTCTATTATGACCCAGAAGGGTTTATGAATATTAGATCCCTTGTAAATTGGTAGTAGTCTACATAATTACACCTAATAATTGAACATTTAGGGATTGACAAAGGCAATCAACACCTATATTTTCGTATTCTTAGACCAGAGAGATCGCTTGACTGAGCATGTGCGATTTCTGAGGATGTCAGCCGCCTATGCTACAGTCTGCTGACTCAAAACTTTTTCGTAATTCCCCAGCCAACCTTTGAAACTCTTGCAGCAATCATGCAGATTGTTGCAATGCCGACACAAGCACCCCCCCAGGCCTGCAAACCCGCCCAACCCCCGTGCTCAAGTATGGCACCGGCAATGGGCGTACCGATGAGCAGTCCAATACTTGATAAGAAGAAATTCATACCCATTCGTACACCTACAACGCTGAGACTAGGGCTCAGTGTGACAACTGTTGTAGGTGGTAGTGATACAAATGTGCCGGAGAAGAAACCGTAAAGTACAGCGAAGACGATAAGGCCGGCTGAGTTGCGGATCCCAATCCAAACGAAAGCCAGAAGACACGCAACCGCGGACGTTGGAATCAGCATATTAAAGCAGCCCGTTTTATCTGCAAGGAAGTTGGGAATGATACGCCCGAACACGCTGCCAGCATTCATGATCGCCAGCAAGTAGAACCCAAGGTTCTCGTTGGTGATTCCAAGCTCTATGGCGTAGCTCTGGAGGTAGAAAAAGGGAATATACATGCCCATGAACCCGAATAACTCACCGATGCTGAACAGCGTGAAAGGGGCTTCTTTCCACGCGGCTGCCTCAAACATCATCCGCCTAGCACCAGGCTTGACTCGCATTTTCATGCCCGTGAGCGGGATCAGGAGCGTGCCGAGCATTATAAATGCAATGACGCGTGTAGCCCATCCGAACCCAATACGCGGTTGCAGTTCACGGAACACGATGGGATAAATAACACCACCGAAAGAGCTTCCACACGCGGCCAGGCCTTGAGCGAAGGCCTTTTTGGTGCTGAAATAGGTCGGTATAATGGCTACAGATGGAACGAAGAGACAGCCGCTACCCAGGCCCACGGTCAGCCCCTGAGCGAGCATGATTTGCCAGTAGTGGGTACAAAGCGAGGTCATCATCATGCCAAATACCACGAGAAAGGATCCAACAAAGATCAGGGTGCGGAAGTAGCCGAAATCGTAGAGTGGGCCGGTCACCACGCCCACAGAGACGAGAAGGAATGCTTGGATGGAGCCCACCCAAGCTATATCGGAAGGCGTGACTTCAGACGCCAAATTAAAGGTATAGTACGTTTGGTATACGCCATAGGTGTTGACAACTCCCCTGGAGCAGATTTCTACGTTAGCCTTTCGACAGATGCCAGTTGTTTTGTTTTGAATGGTAGTCATACCAGCAGTTGAAGAAGAGAAAGAAAGAGCCCAGGACCTGCGTCCATGCAACTAAACCACCGTTTGGGATTGCATCTGATTGATTCCTGACGGCAGAGGTATCGTTTTTGGGCTCAATTAGTGAGTTGTTCGCGTTGTTCTTGTCTTTCTCGCTGGAGTTGCGAGAGGTAACAGAGGACTCTATACCTGGGTGCGGCTCGGCGGTTGACATTTTGTAAGCTTGTTTGCATAAGACAGAGGAGGATGTGGTTTGACTGATAGATGGATTGACGCGGACTCAGACGTCAAATACATAGTAACAGCCGGAATACGGCAACTTTGAAGGCTACGATGAGAACGCACTGTTACTCAAGCAGATCGACAAGACTTACCCATTAAGGCAGATCGCAAGGCTGGCTGACAAATCGACCGCGCAAGCTCCATGAAGGAAAGAATCAAATTGGGTATCAAGTTGTGGAACAAAACGGATCGATGCGGGATTTTCCGCTAAGAGGGACATCATACATGCCTGGCACTGTCACGGGAAAGAATCTCCGGGAAAGATTGTCCACCCCTGGTTGTGTAAGCAATAATGCAAGGGCATATTGTATCAAGCTTTCTGTCAGGAGACTGGTAAATGCTTGCCATGTAATGTAACCTAACGCGGCTGAGTACAATACCCTGGATAGGTCACATGTACACATAGTATTCAGCGTCTCGCGCGTTTCGGGTTTCGGGGCGTTGAGCCCGGTAATATTTTGTTTGTAATTTACAAAGTACAATTTACGGCTGGCTGCCCCTGCTCTGCTTATCAATCAACAGCGCCCTGGCATATCATTATTGATACACCGCTCGACCTCCCGCGCTGCCGCCAGTACACGCTCCTCCTCCAGCCTTCGTCCCATCACCTGGATGCCGATCGGAGTATTGTCAAACAGTTGTGGGTCGTCATCTAAGCACTTTGTGTTAGTCACACGCCATGTCATTGCTATGTACTTAGCTCGCCCTGCGATCGGTGGTACCGAGGCTGTCAGATCAAGACCCTAAAGATTCTAAAGATTCTAAACAGCCACGGCGTCGGGGGCTAAGTTCGGGGGCAGAGTTCGGGGGCCAAGTTCGGACTCACATTGCTCCCAGACGGTTTTGTCCATGTCGCTGTGGTAGTTTTCACGCTCTGATCGGACATCCAATTCCGCGTCTGCATACCCCGCATTGATTGCGACGGCAGCAAAATCCAGCACGTTGGCGACTCCCGTGTACCCCATGTACACCGATTTCATGAACTCGTAGCCGGGAGTGGGAGAGCAAGGCAAAAGCACGAAATCCACGGGCCGGTGGGCGGTGCTGAGATTGGCACTTTTGTTCCAGTACTGGACGTACGAGTCTCGGTAGGCGTCCCTTTGCTTGACTAGATTCCAAACCTCGTGAACTGATTTTACCGGCAGGTGGGGCTCTGTGCCAAAATACGCCGAGAGCTGAGGGATCAGCGGTTCCCCGGAGGAGGACGCAGCCTTGTGTATGTCTTGGCCGCCATCATGCAGGAAGAACTGGAATAGCAGAGCAAGAGCCTCTCCATGATGCGGTGGCTCCCATTGGATGACCTATCAGGATCAGGAAAGAGTTTGTCAGCACCCTGTTACATAGTAACCGCGATTTTCACTCATCTAGGATCCACGTCAGGGACCTACTATGTACGTACCTCGTGACCTGCAGCCTTGAGCTTCCTTACTGTCTCTCGCAGAACGCGAGCCACTGGAGGCAGCGGCTTTACAATCCCGTCGTCTTCAAATACCGCAAATGTAAGTTGTCGATGGGCAGCCAACCGGTATATTTCGTCCGATGCGCTTTGGCGCCACGGCAGAGGCAGGGTTTGAGGGTCTCGAGCCCACGGTGATTCGTTGAGAAGGGTCTTTGTGAGTAGCTCGAGGTCCCCTACATTATTCCCCATGGGTCCAATAACCGATTTTATAATTTCCTGTCCCACCATCTAAACACGCTTGTAAGAAAGAGGTTGACATCGTCGTCGGCCGCCAAATCGGTGGTCACACTTACACTATTAGCAACGTTCTTGTAACTTAGCCTTCCTTCTGAAGGTTTCAAGCCACAAGTTCCGTTGATGCAGCTTGGAAGTCGGATACTGGCGGCGATGTCGCTGCCAAATCCTACAGCGGCTCCACCGAGAGCCAATAAAGCAGCTTCTCCACCGCTGGACCCACCGGAGGAAAGAAGTCGGTTCCTGGCTCCCAGGGTGTTCCCGATGATGTTGTTATTGGTCTCGATAGCCATAAGAGAGGATGGCACGTTCGTCTTGCAGATGACGACAGCACCAAGCTTTTTCAGGTCCCCGACTACCAAGCTTTCATCCGCCGCACGCTCAGCCCGGCCAAGCCATCCGACGTACCCAAGGCTTGTCTCCGCTCCATCGACGCGGAATTGATCCTTGAGACTTACCGGAAGACCGTGCAAGGGCCCAATAGCCTTGCCGTTGGTAGATATATGCTCGTCGAGCTCTTTCGCTCGCTTTAGGGCGTCCTTGAAAAGCACTTCGGAAAGACAATTCGTGAGACAGTGCGCCAGAGCAGCACGCCTGATGAAGGCAGTTATCACGTCAACCGCGCTCAAACTGCCGTCTGCTAGCTTGGTAAGCAGCGGCGATACACCCTTATTGAGGCTGAGCTCGGTGATCTCGAGTTCCGAGGTGCTTAAAAGCTCTCGTACGACGGCAAGCCCATCACGATTGGTTTTCGGTGACGGTATCGAGTCTTCGGTGACGCCGGGTGGCAAGTGCGCTCGGACGAGGCTGTCGATCGAAGCACGTTTAGCGGAAGCTACTGTTTGCCAATGAAGCTGGGTCTTCATACTGAAAGTTGTATGTGGACCTCAAAAATCCGGTTTGGTGGGAGAACTTGATAGGCACGAGAAAGTGTGTAATGATGTGAAGTATAAAGACAAAAAAATGTGGACTGATTTTAGCTTAGCTACAAATAAGTAAGATTCAGATGTAAATATCTAGCACGTTTTGTTTAGTTTCAACTAGAACTTCCTCGCAGACGGGTTAGTGAGCTTTACTGTATATTTTCTAGGCTTTAAGGCATGAAAGTAAATAGTAACAATTCATGCTCACGGCAGAATATGGATGAAAAAAGTACCGAGCCGCCACAAGGTAACATTGCTCGATGAGAAGTGACGGCATTAACGTTCCGGGAAAATGACTAGATAAAAACATAGCCTGACATTCCCCGACCTCTGCTGATCTTAGGCGCTGATGCTCCCATTGGCGGGCCATATAGCCATTACTTCCACTACGAAGTAAGAGCGCTGTCAAACTTGAACACTAGCTTAGTTCCACGCTGTCCATCTTCTCTAGCCCTCAAAGCTTCCACTGCTCGGGCGTTCCATTCCACTTCCTGTAGCTCGACACCTCTAATCGTACCACCGTCGATCAGGGTAGCAAGCCACCGGAGCAGGTCCCTGACCCTGTTTTCGCCCAGCAGCGCGATCTCCTCCGAGCTTTTAAACCTGTCCATCTTGATGCCGTTCCAGAACAGGTCTTTGCTACGTACGGGCAACTCTGCTGCTGGTCCCCCTCCACCCAGGGTACCGTAATTAACAAACATACCACCTGCCCCTAAGGTGCGAAGGAGCCTTGCGCCGCTGGCCCCGAAGACCGCATCCAGGGCCAGCGTGATGCGCTTCCCGTGAAGAACTCCTTGCTTGCTCTCCAAATCCGATATCAGCTCTGATTCGGTTAAGACGATATCGGCGCCGGCGGACTTCAGCATTGAAACTGCCTTCGCATGGTCAGCTGCGGTGGGCCTATCTCTGATAATTAGAGCAACGCGGATCCCGCGAGACTTGGCTATACATGTTGCTGCCTGCGCAACGGATGATGTGCCGGCGTTCATTATGACCCAATCGGAGGGGTACAGACGCTGCTTGTTCAAGAGGAGAAAGGCAGGAAGATATGTCATACGAAGCATGGCCAGATTAGGGCTTGGCTTCGTTAAACCTTCCAGCGGTATCAGCGATGACGCCGCCAGATGAGCTTGTGTCCTCCATGTGCCCAACCCTTGAATCGAAGGAATCACGAGAGTCCCCGGAGAGAGAGTCGAGTCTTTAGAAGCTACCACTTTGGCCAAACCATCGTATCCTGGAATGAGTCGTCCTGATGCCGTAGTGTAGGCTGGCTTGCTCGGATACACGCCTTGAATAACTAGAAGATCTTGTGGGTTCACAGGGGCATACAGCCATTGTATATGGGTATCGCCAGTCGAGTCACCAATAGCGAAGGTTTCGAACTTGAGTGCGGCTGAAACGGTTGTGCTTGAAGACTTGTATGCCAGTGCCGTTGCTAACTGTCGTGATCCGTCTTGCGGGCCCTCGGTTGCTGGCTGCACATGCGTCTGGTTTGTGATTTGATGGTTGGTTTCATTAGAACCTCCATTAGAAAGGCTACCGTTTCTAAGAGCTTCAGCAATAGCTCGTGCGCGGAACTTCTTACTTGCTGGAGACACTGATTCTGATCTATGTGCGAGCGTTAGCTTTTAAACCGGTCAGAGAATCGGTCTCATACAGTGCGATTTGATTTTGCTTGTCTTCGGCACGTTGATGCATTTCTTTCTCTATGGCTTTCTCGTTAAATTTCCGAAGTGTATCTTCCACTCCAGGAATTGGAGGGTCCTCTTCGACTTCGGCGCTCCTCATTACATGAGCAACGAGGCTGTACACATTATGAATAATAATTATCTCGATGGTGCCCTCAGGTCCAAAAATCTCGTTACTACTTACGACGGTGTCCGGAAGCAGC
>JANIPN010129110.1:16344-53383 GCA_027478595.1 Erythroxylum anguifugum
AAGCAGCTTATGATATTGAACGAGCTCCTCTATCATCTGTGATATCAATCTGTGCCTTTCGCTGAAATAGGATGAGTCTGATACGTCTCCATCACGGAGCAGTCGAATGGCATTGTCATCGAACCCGAAAAATTTTCCCAGAGGCTCATTTACTTGCTGTTCATAAGGACAATCGAGCAGCGCCGCTGTTCGTAATACGGCGACTTGCCATTCAGAACTTCGGATTGTTCTGGTTGAAGCCCAGCATGATGAAGTCAGTGTCATTACTGGCTGGAAGAACGTGTTACTGTTCGCAAGGAGCCTTGTAACTATGCGATCAACCGGTATCAATGAGATGGCATCCTTGACGGCCTGTGTGGCATTGGACGGATCGAATTGCGGGATTAGAGAAACAGAGGCGGGCGCCATTCTGGAGATCTGAGAATTCTAGGTATACCAATTGGTTTGGTTTTTGCTATATCTGATAGTAAATAGGTGGCTTGGGAAAGCTGAAGGTGAGCAATTTGAGTTGAATGGGGGCAACTTCTGGTGGTGGGATTCTACCTAAGCCTAGATTCGCTCTGACCGTACGTCCTACTCTTAGTCTCTTGTCAAATAGTGAAGACGGGTTGTCATTTTGAATCCATATGATCCTCCTGACCACTCCCTTACTCGGCAACGTCGGCGTCAAGGTTACATTGTTGATGAAGTTCTGAAGTCAACTATTCAAAGCCTCACTAGGCTGATGACGATCCAACCTGCAGACACATAGACAATGAGCCTCTATTGGCTTGTACGTAAAGATCTGCATATATGAGATATTTACCCTGCGTCTAGATCAAGTGGCGTGCGCCACGAGGTACCCTGAGTTTGGTGGTATAGACCCTTGACAAAGCCATCCTAGACGTAATCTAATTTACGCGTAAACTCTTAATGTGTATGTACCTCCTGGGTATTGTTCAGGCCACATATATGCAGGGACGTAGACGGAACTATTAAAGTCGTGATCAACCGCGTTTTGAGCCGATGCCCCCTCATTTTACCACTGTAGATCCAAGTTCGGTCTTGGGCCCCGAGGTTCGGGATTAACAAGCATTGACAAGCATCGACATACCCCTGCGCACTAATCTCAGTCTAGAAACGTAGAAGCGACATCTTTCGATGCATCAGATGATCTCGCTTTCCTAACATTACTGCCGAAACCCTCCAATATAGCCTAAGGCAACAGCGACGATCATCCCAAATGTTAGGAAAGAAACACGGCTCATTCAAACCACTGAAATGCAACATTTCGGGCTAATCTTCCAACAGGGGATCTTGCTACCGACTTGTTTGACCGGGCTCGCTGGAAAACATTGATGATCTACATCCATGGTTGCAGCCATGGACCACTTCAACAAAGCCTCCAGATGGCAGGGTAAGAGCTCGCAATATAAATTTGCAGGGCCACCCTCCCGTACGAGTCAAAATCTATTCTGATAGTAAAATTGTACTCCAAAGATACTATTAAATCGAAATAAGTAAAATATTTACACTAAATCTATCACAATGCTTGGAAGTGTTCTCCCTTTCTCCCCAGAGCTTGCCGACCGGGTCAGTGAGTATTGCGAGCAGTACTCGGAGCCACTTCCCCAGCATCTAGAAGATCACTGGGTGTGGACTTCGGAGTCATTTGGTGATGCCGACAAGATGTCTTCAAAGCTTCAAGGGCAATGGATGATTTTTACGGCCGCTGACCGCAAGCCTAAACGAAGTAAGTTCTCTAGAGATGAATTTCTTTCGATTTACCACTAACAAATAACGCTAGTTCTTGAAATTGGCACTTATTCCGGATATTCTTCCCTAGCATGGTACGAGGGAACCAGAGATACTAAAGCCGAGATAGTCACACTGGAACTTAGCCAGGTGATGATCGACGCAGCAAAGGCAACCTTCTCCAGATATGGAGTAACCGACAGAGTGCAGCTCATTGAAGGCCCTGCTGGAGACTCTATCGCGAGGCTTGAAGGCCAGTTCGATCTCGTATTTGTGGATGCGAACAAAGACGGTTATGAAAGCTACATCAAGCTAATTCTAGACAAGAATTTGCTGAGCGCAAACGGGATTATCATTTGCGATAATGGTAAGTCAACACATCTTTGCATATCCAAAAAAAAATAAGGCCCTAATCCATGCAGTATTCGCCCGTGGCATGACAATGGGCCAAGAATTCAACCCACACCTTTCTAAGCCTGTAAGGCCGTATTGGACTGCCTGCGGAAGAGCTTTACAGAAGATGAACGAGTACTTGATCACAGATAAGCGCATTGACGTAACTCTGTTGCCACTTTTCGATGGCGTTAGCTATATTAAGTGGAAAACTTACGCAAAGGGTGCCAGTGAATATGCGCAAGGCCACTCTAATGGGCACACAAACGGGCATTCAAACGGGCACGCAAATGGGCACGCAAATGGGCACGCAAATGGGCACGCAAATGGGCACGCAAACGGGTACACCAACGGATACACTAATGGGCACACCAATGGATACAGTAATGGGTATTCTAATGGGTATTCTAATGGGCACACCAACGACTATACAAACGGAAATTTTGATTAGCCTTATTATGTCGATCACTGAGTGCCGAGAAGTACACAGGTTACATCAAAGATTGAAAATGAAAGATTTAGAATACTCTAGAGCTTGATGTTAGTACGTTATATGATATTTTATTTAGCAATAGTAGTATTTATATCTACAAAAGAGAAAACCGACAGCACATTTAGTGTTTATCTAATCGATCACCTGTAGCTAGCTGGTACTATGAAAGTAAATGACCAAGTCAGATCACTTATAGGTTCTGTGACTGTTTCTAAGGTAGCTAGAGTGATAGTAACCATTGCTTCATCTAAGACTTTTTCCCGGTTAGTATAAAGAACTGCTTCGTAGACCAAAGAAAATGTTATACCTACTTCTTTTAGAACCACAGTCTGGGTCTTGTTTGATTCGGATGACAATAAGAAAGATCAGCAGCGCTATTGAAGATCATGGGTCTCATCAGACAAATTTTAACCAAAGGAAGATAGGAGATTTGATACCGTAAAATTACAATCCCTTGGTAGCATTTAAAAGCCTCAAACTGACCAGGGTAGTCATTCCTTTTAGTCGTTCGAGGAGTGGAGAATCTTGTGCCGCCGTTACATCGTTTTTACGTATTCAGGATGACTTAGGAAGATCAGTCACCTTCCAATCAAGCAACTTAAACCTCGGGCAAAAGTAGAAAGGGTTTTGTGGACTACGCTATACTAGGAAACTCGGACAGTCTCGCGTCTAATAAACCGAGAACATTGTCAAGTTCGAATATGTACTGTAAGCGTAGCTAGGAAGTGTAGATACATGTATATCTCTCGGTATAGTTAGGCTACTCCCCCTCCCCTCCATTTCCCCCTCATATATATTGCTTCTGGGAAAACACTAGGCGGTCTCAAATTTGACACAATACGAGCAGCCCTTGCCATCTCATGTCAAGAGCTTCACATTGATTAAATTGATTATATCGATTCTGACTCCAAGAACCACGCAGACACGGAAGTTCCTAAACTTTCGAATTTCTCCTGCCCTTCTAGAGCAATTTTTTACGCCGGCTAGAATGTCCACGCTTACTTTACTGCCTTATCTGAGACGCTGTGGCTCATCATCGAGCGATGATAGAGATTCCAATTCATCATTAGCTTCCAACGGAGGGAAACCATCACTTGATGATGCGACAGACAGCCGTACTAAGGGTAACACCCATGTCTCATTCGAATCTTATAAGCTCGAGGGTCCCTTGAAAGTGGCAGTCATCCAACTTCAGCGCTTAGGGAACTTAAACGTCGAAAGAATTCGAGCTGCCTGGCAGGCTACTTTGAGAAATCACAGTAAAATCAGAGTCTTGGCGACTAGACAGCCGAAAATAGAAAATGCAAAGACAACAGAGTGGGAAAAAAGCCCCCTACAATTTGGTCTTCCACCCGGAACTAAGGAACATGGCGACAATCTTGTGGTTAGATTATATCTTGCAGGTTCCGAACAAAATCCGTCATTGCACCTTTGTGTACATATGTCGCTTTTAGGTGATAGCGTGTTGTCTTCCCTTGTTGAGGATTTCTTGGACTTTTACTCAGAACACTGGACAACAGAAGTGTTTGGGGCTGAAATAGCTGAAAAACCAATAGCAAAGTCGAAAGAAAGAACCGACAGTAAAATAGAGAGTACTAAGGTGTACTGGCGGAGGAAATTGGATTCCTTGCCTGATTCCCCTCTCTACACGTTCGATTTCTCTGATTCTACCGATCGTATCGTCACAACAACTTACATGGAAAACGACTTGGCAAGTCAAGCACGCAAGTTTGTTCAAGAATTAGGCGTCTCTTTGCATACGGCTGCTTGCGGGGCCTGGGCAGCCACACTTAGGAAACACACCAATTGTGGCCACGGATACGTCACATTTGTTACATTGGACCGCATTAACAAGCCAATGGAAAATTCTAAGAGCCAAGAACAAATTCTAGACAGCATGTTCCCTATCTCGATCAATATTGAGGGAGATCAACGTATAGACGACTGGGTCATGTCTATATTTGCCGAATGTACGGAGGCTGCCGAGAAGGCCTTCATAGGACTAAGCGCAATACGGTCTCAGACCTCCGAATTTCCAATACAAACTTCTTTAACCGTTATAGAAGATGAGGATGACTCTTATGGATTCCAGAAAGTACAGGAACCATTAGACCTTAGCATCGAAGTCCAATTTGGACGTAAAAATCCCAGAGTTTGTGTAAGCCACAGTTCCTCGGTTTCGGTGGGAAAAATCAAGATCCTGTCCCAGCATTTCCTTCAGTCCCTCCAAAAATTGACGTCAAAAACCCTTTCCAAGCTAGAGAATATTGATATGCTAGGTTTAGGAGAGCGCATGTATCTTCTAGAAATGGGCAAGCCTCTTACCAAACCAGCTGAGGGACTAGTACACAGACTATTTGAGGATCAAGTACTTAAAACCCCCAATAATGATGCCATCCAATTTGAGATGGAGAAGACACTTACATATACACAACTCAACTGTCTTGCAAATGGTGTCGCAAGACAGCTAAGATGCGGCCCGGGGGATATGGTTCCAATATGCATGCATCGATCATGTAACTTACCAGTGGCTCTCCTAGCAGTCTTGAAGACCGGCGCCGCCTATGTAACAATGGATCCAGACGTACCGCACGAACGAAACAGTTTTATCATCGAGGATGTTGGAGCCAAGTTCATTCTTTCAGACAAGAGTCTACTTGGATTGTTTCCGAGTCAGATTAGCTTTGACGAGCTTGTTTTGAAAGCACCACAGTACGACCAATCGAATCTTAACATCCCTGAATTGGTGCCTTCCGATCCCTGCTACGTAATTTATACATCTGGCTCCACAGGAATGCCTAAAGGCGTCATTCTTGAGCATAGAAATGCTTACTGTGGTTTGGTAGCTTTCCCGGATATTCCAGATCTAAGGCAACTGTGGTTTCATAATCCAGTCTTCTCTGCAGCCCAACGCAGCGTTTGGTCAACGCTTAAGCAAGGTGGATGCCTTTGTTTAGCTAGTAAAAAAAATCTGACCGTTTTTATTGGTGACACTATCAACAAGATGCGGATTAACACCATCGATGTTACACCTTCCACTGCCTCACTGATTACACCAGGTACTGTTCCGTGCCTCAAAAGAATGACTGTAGCTGGTGAGCTCATCAACCCAGCCTTGGTTCCTCTCTGGATCGACAGGTTAGAGCTTCTTAATGCATACGGCCTCAGTGAGAACACGCAGTTTAACTGGAGGAACCAGATAATCAAAGGTCAGAATCCGCAGAACATCGGCAGGCCAAGTGATACTACAACTGCTTATGTTCTAGAGCCCGGAACAATAAACCTTTGTCCGATACTGGTTCCAGGCGAACTCTGCTTAGGTGGTCACCAACTGGCACGCGGCTATTTAAATAGACCTGAAAAGACTGCTGCTGCGTTTATACGAAACCCGTTCGGACCGGGCCGGCTATACAGAACTGGAGACATGGTTGTTACCCACGATGACGGGAGCATTGAGATGATAGGCCGAATTGATTTCCAGATCAAGATCAATGACCAGAGGGTGGAACCTGGGGAGGCGAACTCAATTTTGCAAGTGCATCCAGAAGTGATCGAAAGCTCGGTAGTTGCTGCTTCGGTTGGAAACAAGAAGGTGTTAGTGGGAGCGATAATTCCTAGACGACCAAACAAATGGAAGAATCTTATCGGACAAATGAAGGGCTCATTAAAAGCACGCATTCCACAATATATGATCCCATCATATTGGTACCCTGTCAATAGTCTTCCATTGAACGTCAACGGCAAAGTGGACATCCCATCGCTAAGTAGAATGATTGAACGGATTCCAAAGGTCGACTTAATTAAAAGCTCTTCAGGAGCTATCGACCTGACTAAATTTGAATTTGTTCAAGACCGTGGCCCCTTAACTTCTGGAGGAAGTACACTAAAGCTTGAAGATGAAGCCTCAGGGGCTGTTTTGATACCAAAGAGGTCTTCTCTCACGACAACCCCAGCAAAGAACATTGAATGCAGTGAGGTCTTGATCAGATCCGGATGTACAGCTTCCAACTATTGCAGTAGCTATCTGACTCAAAATACGATCGAAACACCATCAAGCGATATACAAACAACGGCTAAGCAAGACTTAGTACTTGCTATTTCAGAGATATTGGATATACCCTTAGATGTGGTCGATCTGTCATCCAGCTTTAATTCTCTAGGAGGATCATCCATGGAAGCAATCTTGCTCAGCTCAAGAATCAGGACCATGGGAATCGATGTCGATGTAGCAGAAATTATGACAGCAACGTCACTAGACTTCTTGTTGGGGAGTGGCGATCAGGAAATCAGATCTAGAAATACGGTCCAGACCATAGCACCGTTCACGCTTGTTTCCAAGAATATTCAAGCTGAAATGTCTGGCTACGAAGATGTCTACCCGCCAACACAGATGCAAGAAGACCTAATTGCTGATACTTTAGCTGAAATGGGCAACTACGATTATTACAAAGCCTTTGATCTGGGGATTTATAGCTTGCTCGATTTCAAAATCGCGCTCGACAGAGTCATTGAGTCCAACCCAATTCTAAGATCCTCGTTCATAAGTAAAGGCTTAGGCTTTATGCAGGTTGTAAATAAGAGCATGGCCGTACCCTGGGAGATGTCTGATAAATCTGTTTATGACTATATCGAGGATAGTCGGCAGAATCAATGGGTTGAACTAGGTGGACCATTAATCAGAGCTGCAGCTACCTCGAATAGCACCGTCGTTCTCGTTCTTCACCATGCTGTATTTGACCATTGGTCTACGCAGTTCCTTCAGATCGATCTCGCTCGCATATTGACAGGAATGCGACCAGAGGTTCGACCAAATTTCAATCTGTTCATAAACCATCTACAACGACTAAACCTTAGCGAACATGATGATTTCTGGAAATCATACCTGAGCGGTTATCACCCTATGCCGCTTCAATCTACAAAAGTGGGTAATTCATTCTACGACACAATAGATCTAGATCACGATCTATCCGAGCTAGCTCGTCTCTACAAAGTGAGCTTGGCGTCTTTGGTATACGCTATATGGGCATCGTCTTTGGCTCACATAACGAAATGCCAAGATATAACTTTCTTTGTGCCACTATCTGGTCGTGATGCCTCCGTCAAAGACATTGTGAAGATGTTCGGCCCGACACTATCCATAGTACCCCTGCGAGTGTGGGTTGATTATGGTACTGGAATCGCGGATCTGGCCAAAGAGATCCACGAGGAGATATGGGCATTATCCAAATATGCAAACTATGGTATTCGACGCATAATGAAATCAGCAGGGGTAGAAAAGGGCTCCATTAACACTTTGGTGAATATCATGATTAGGAGCGAGGAACCAACCCTCTGTGGTGGCTTAAAGAGTATCAGCGTACCGCCTAAAGCGACTAACAATTTATTAACAGTCGAAGTTGATGCTCTAGAGCCCAAAAGAATAAGACTTATGTCAAGAGTGATGTATTCTTATAAATCCGAAATCATCCAAACCCTTCGGAAAGAGGTTGGTGAGCTAGCCACACGATCGGCAGCAATTACACCAGCGCTTGTCGGATCTGTGGGTATAAACCAAAGCTCGGAGACAAATACACACGTGAAACAACAATCATCGAGTACATACCCAGAAACTCAGTTTTGTGATCGTGGACGGCCGGTCACTCGCAGTAAGGGGCATACCCCTTTAAACTTGACGACAGCAGGTGAAAAAGAGCAAGTGAAAGGAATTGAAAAAAACCTGCCACAGGAACACCTGGAGCTAGAAGAACGACCCAATCCCTCAATACTGAATCTAACCCCGACACCGTCTCTAAATACTCTTACGAAGTCATTAACTCTACGAAGACCTTATCGAGATCTTGGCTTGAGCTTGAGCGCTAGTGTAGCTTATGTTCTAAGTGAACGGACTGGCAATAACAAAGTGATCTTTGGTTCTGTTGATCCTGAGTTTCCCAGCAGTATTGTTGCAAAAACAGTCTCTAGAAATATTGCACAGACGCTTGGAGATTTGGTATCTGCAGTTGGCTCGAGTGAATCTTTATATTTGAATTATACCGAGGCAATGAAGCTGCTCGACACCATAGTTGTATTAAACGACGAAATTCCTATTCTTTCAAAGGGCTTCACGGTAATCAGTGCAAAAAGTCTAGGAACGTGGTGTCAGCTAAGTCTTCATTCGTCAATGGATCGCATGTTGGGTGAGTTCGTTCTTGAAGAAGTTGCGGAAGTTCTGGATACCATGATAGACAATCCCTCCATTAGTCTTGCGGAACTTTCTTGTGTTGGGAAGAAAGAACGAGCGTATTTGCTGCAACTTGCGCAGGCAATAGATCCTGAGCCACAGCTTCTATATGCCCGTTTTGAAGAATTCAGTCGCAAATACCCGAATAAAATAGCACTTGAGTGGGGAAAAGATGAGGTTATAACATATGGCGAACTTAGCAAAATAAGCAGCAGTTTAGCCAACTACCTGTGGTCTCAGGGAGTAAAGGCAGGAGAAAAGGTTCCGTTGATGTTTGAAAAGTCAACGGCGGCAATTATTTGCATGCTTGGAGTCATGAAGTCAGGCGCAGCTTATGTTCCCATAAGTGGTGACGCTCCTGACCAACGAAACTTATTTATAGTTTCAGATGTCAACGCAAATTTAATTTTGACACAGCGTCGATTTCACGGCTTTGGCGCAAAAACCAATAGTCGTATCCTTTGCTTTGAGGATATAGAACCCCAGCTACTAAATGATGACAAAATTCGGAGCGTTTACGTGGATCCTGAAAGTATCGCCTACTGTATTTATACTTCAGGCAGCACTGGCAATCCAAAAGGGGTTATGGTGCCGCATAGCTCGGCATCCGCCGCAGTTGGGAGCATGCTTGAGGCAGAAGGTCGATTCGAAGGAAAATGGCGTGTTCTGCAGTTTGCTGACTTTGTATTTGATGCTTCTGTACAGGACATATTCAACACGCTCTCATCTGGAGGAACATTATGCATGATAGACAGGGATCGCATGCTATCAGGCCTTACGGAAACCATAAACGAGATGGACATCTCCCATATAATCTTGACCCCGACCGTGGCCGAAACATTTGCTCCTGAGGAAGTACCAACTCTAAAGAAACTACTCCTTGGTGGCGAAGTTATGTCACAATCTATTATAGATAAATGGTCAGCCAGATGTGAGCTACTCAACGTCTATGGGCCTACAGAAACAAGCATGGTCGTATGTTCCAAGCATGTTCTCCCAAATACTTCAAGAAGAAATGTTGGTCGACCGTTTAAGACGGTGGCTGCAGTCATTCTTGACGTTGATGGACAAAGAATGAGACCACTAGGGGCTGTTGGGGAGCTGTGTATCGCAGGAGCCCAAGTCACAGCAGGTTATATGAACCAGAAAGAGCTGTCTAGAAAATCATACACAGATTCGGCAATTCTTGGCAGATCTATCATGTACCGCACAGGAGACCTCGCCAAATGGCTACCAGGAGGAGAGATTGAAATACTTGGAAGAACGGACAGTCAAGTAAAGATAGCTGGAAACCGCGTTGAATTAGATGAGGTTGAAACTTCGATCAAGCGTACTAACCTAGTAACAGGATGTGTGGCACAGCTGGTCAAACTCAACGACACGCCATCGCTTGTCGCCGTTGTAGTGTTCAATCAAGTGGATGCGAGCCAATTGGATCCAATTGTTCTTGACCCCGAAGTAGGATTGGAGCAGCGAGCAGCATTGATAAAAGGGTTGGATTCGCTTCCTACTTACATGATTCCAAAGTATTTGTTGCCAATGAACCAACTGCCTCGCCTTCCATCTCAAAAAGTAGACCGGAAAGCTCTGAGGGCTATTGTGAATCGCATACTTCCAGAGGAGTTTAAAAAATATAGACTTATGCTCCACACGGCACCATTCGAAGATTTAAAAGGCCAACGACCGGTATCAGAACAAGAAATATTATTGTCTTCTATCTGGTCAGATATTTTCCAGGTCCCCCATACGGACATTGATACGAATACTAGCTTCCTAGCTTTAGGTGGCGATTCAGTTGCCGCTATAAACATGGCGAGCATCGTGAGAAAAGCAGGGTGGAGAATATCAGTTAAGGATATTATGCACCTGGAAACACTTGGCACGGTGGCAGCTAAAATGAAAGCACAAGACTCGCATCATGGATCTCGGGCCGTTGCAAGGTACGAACCACCTACGGAAGTCGTGGAGAGAATGTCGCATATGCCCATAACACCTGAGGATATCTACTACTGGTACCCAGTTCCGCCTGGTCAAACTGAGTTTCTGAATCAAGGTGCGAAGCCAGATCAGCTCTGGGTTCTAATGACGGTCAAACCATTTCCTAGCAATTTATCAGTACATAAATGGCTTGGAGGGGTCAGAGCACTAGCTTCTATTAGTGAAACCTTACGTTCCACCTTCCTCAAAGTTCCAGGCAAAGGTTGGATTGCAGCTGTTCTTAAGTCATCAGAACCTGACTTTGTCGAGATCGATTGCGATTTAGAGGAAAAGGAAATATACATTGACCGGTTCTGGAGAAGAAGATTCGAGTTTGGAAAGCCATTCACGAGATACATGCTTCTAAGTTACCCCAATGGTAAGCGGGATCTCGTAATAAAGATGGATCATGGATTGTGGGATGGCACACTACTTCGGTTGTGGGACGAAAGTTTTGCTGCCCTCATCGCTGGTAGAAATGTTCCCCAACGAGAAAGCCCTCAAGAATTTGCATTAGAGCATCACCGAGCTAAAAACGACGGACTCCTCAAGTTCTGGAAGAATATGATTCCTCCGCCAAAAAGTTGGCCAAACACTGATTCGCCCGTTATCGCATCGTTTATTACTCGAGAGCTCGACATTAATCTCGAAAAGACTGCAAATGCAGCAGGTGTCACAATCCCAATCATTTTTCAAGCGGCGTTCCAACTATGGCTGGCGAGCAAGCAATCTAGAACGGATAACGACAAATTAGAAGCTTGTTTTGATTACCTTTTGACTGGTCGGAATGTTGAACTACCTAATCCTCAATTAATTGACGGTAACTGCGCTAACTTCCTTCCATTTAAGGTAGTGGCACCAACAAGATCGACGTTGGTAGATTACCTCGAGAAGACCCAGAGTCTGTTTTGGGAAGCAACCGAAAATGGTTGGATTGGCTTAGAGGATATTTACGGTAGCAGCAAGCGACGTGATCTTTTGGGCAACCAGGTAATGTTCCTGTTTCAGCCATTCCAACCTCCAAAAACAGCTGCTCCAAGCACGGAAGGAGAGTATGGCTACGTAAAGCTTGGTGGAGCAAGTGTGACTATGCGTCAACCATACTCGTTGGTTATTGAAGTCTCGCGTGCAGTGGTCGGTTATAGGATCAAGGTTATGTTCGATAATCGTGCGTTCAACGAATCCAAAGCAGAGGATATAGCAACGGAGATTATCACAATCATCAAGGCGAAGACTACACGGGGCATTCATCATCCGCTGGAAGCTTATTTGCCTTCTTAGATAGGCTAGGTATTTCATTGTCAAACTGCGATGTGCAGACCACCAAAATCAATAACGAAAGACTGCTTTTGCTTTAAGTTAGTGTAAGGAAGTAATCAGTGCTAGTATGCAGGGGGTACCTGGTTTTTCCCTCTCTAAACGGAGTCCAGGTTCTCATTACACATTAATAGGCATTTTTTCGGACTTGATGTATCGAACGGAGCAGTTCCATAAATAATTTAGTGCTTGCACTTATAGTGGACCCCAACTAGGTTTTCAATAATTTTAAAAGTTATTTCAGGGGCACGCCACATGTCTTCCGATACTAGCCTTAAATGTGTTCACCCATACGTTTCGGGCTAGAATAGAATCTTACTAGGGGCGCTTAATGCGTGCCTAAGCGGAGTCAGGACGTACGTCCGACCGAAAAAGGAAAGAAATAGCCCCCTGCTGACATAGAGTTCTATGAATGTATGCAATTTATATGAGTGGAATGAATATAGAATCTACCTATACGCAGCAGCTACCTGGAAGCCTCATATGCCCTAACTACTCATATTAGGGGCAATTTTCGGACTCATACCTAGCGTTGGCCCCTACATTAGCACCGCAGCGACTGTAGCTATCGGTGCTAATACGGCTCGGACGCAAGAAGCTTGGGAACCTGCGTTGGAGGACCAGATTGAATTTAATTCCTATCTCAATGGGCTAGGCCAGGGAATCAGCAATATGTTCGGGCTGATGGCCTGGCAAACACTTTACGGCCTTCCGGAATATGACGACCACGAGTTTGATACTTCCGCGGTAGGTCAAATTGACTGGGCAAGGGCGGACCCCGAAGCAATGGCAAGGATGGGACTTTCCCCCGGATTCGCAGCACGATTTATAAACGCAACAGAAGAAGAGACCCGCAGTCTCCTCCTGGCTTATTACGATCTAAACCGTTGGGTGAATGAGGACACCACGGGCTTGCAAAGAGTATTGAGTGACTTCGCAGCCGAAGATTCACTTTCTGTCGGGGAGGATGGCGCCGCAAACGTACAAAGAATCATCAGGTCCCTTGCCATTTCCCATATATGGAGGAACAGCCAGGTTTACGTGGCGCGCATTCCTCCCCAAAATAACGTCAATCGCATCCCGCAGCTGGGTGCGGGTGTGGATAACCTTTGCGGCCAATTCAGCGATCAGGTACCGTTCCAGCAAGATATCAAATGGTGCGACGAGGATGGATTCATGCACGTTCTGCAGTCGTGGAGCACTCACGACTCGTCCGTCAACGGCTTTGATAGATTGGGAGAATACGGGTTGGACCTTAGGACAGTCATGCGGAATAGCTGGGTATGGCACCAGCGCCACGGCTTCGGAAGGGACGCGTGGGTGGATGATTCCATGGACTTCCTGCGGCTGGCGGGCACGGCGGATTTCAATCCCAGAGAGCTTGAAGTCTGGAACGTACCGGTTTGCGACCTGGGTACAATTTCTCCACTCGGCGACCTTAACCACATCGCCCCCAATCGTGAAGAAGGCGAGAATATGTGGACTCTGATCGATTGCGAAGACAGCGAACTGTACGGTGACAGAGCTAAGTGCTGGTTCGATCTCCACGTTTCTTGTGGCTGTGGACGAATCCCTGGATGGCCATATGGTGAATGGGCGCCGGGGTCAGAGGGTGATAGCAACCGTTGGGTTGAGCAGTGTCAGGTTGCATATCGTTGGATGGCGGAGGAGGGTCTTGTTGTGCCCACCAGTACACCACCACAGATGGAACCAGACGTTTTTACATGAAGTTCTCTAGAATTAGGTACATTGCGAGTTGTTAAGTCTTTCTATAAGTAGAGCAGGGTATTCGTTTTGATTTTATGTGATATATTCACACTACATGATAAGATTATCCGACACGGAAAACGACCTGCGTTCCCACAATATTGAAGATGTGTTGTAGTGTAATTTCCAAGCTTGTTCAAGAGAACCTGGAACTCCCACCTACAGCGGCGGGGCTTCTGGATCTAAGATACCTGAGAAATCATCACACTCTGATTAGTTTCCTGCGAAGCTGGTGCGACGTCTATTGCTGGGTTGCTCGTAAAAAAGTTGACCGGCTTTAGACCGACAACCATTTTCTCCGAAGGCATCACCGGCCAATCTTCGATACGAGGATTGTGAGTTGATCCAAAGGTGTGCCAGACAACAATGTCTTCGTTCCGAACAGACGTTTCGCTTCCGGGGTCTTTGCGACACCTCTCGATAGAAGACTCGATTCCCTCACCGCCTAGAGACTGCATTGTGTACCTACCAGATGGGTACAACTCCTCGTCGTCATAACGGGTCACCCATATTGCGTGGTTGGCAAACTCGGATCGTTTCGCATGATAGGACTCTGGGTGAGCGAGGAGGAGCTGGCTATACGCCGGTATGATTTTGAATCCGGGGGAACACCCGTTGATTGGATTAACTTCTCCTTCATTAATTATCTTGAACGTTCGATTCTTATTGAAGTCTAGGTCTAAGCCCCGCTCGCGCTCGATAATTTCCGAGGAGGTAGTGTATCCCACACCAAAAGGATTATGAATCTCAGGATCGTTGATCGGCATTGCAACCGTCTCTTCGACCTGTAAAGAGTTTGTGTGTCCATCGATGGCAGGGTCTATTCGGAGGCAGAACAAATGTTGGTGATAGGGTGCAAGCACACCAGGTGATACAATTGTCCCATAAGGAACCTTGTCCCCAATATTGATATGGCATGTTGACATAATACCAGTCGCGCGAACCTCGTAATGTATGGAGGCGTCCTGACCAAAGTGAAATGCAAAAATATATTCATAATTGTTGACAGTAATGACAGTTTGCAGAACCAGGATTCGAGAGCGCGTCAAGACTGCACTCTGAGTACGGAAATTGGTGTGCTTCCACAGGATACCATCATCCTGCTCGTGGCAGCAGATTACGTTTGGCATCTTGACCGGCTCGCCGTTACTGTCATTGTGCCACCCGTCGAAGTACTTAATATGTCCTAGGCAGTCGCAACCGAGGCGTAGATTATTCGCGTTTATCCCGGCACCATCGTTACCGATATCGAAAGCTGCTTTCCGCGGATAAGGTGCACGGGGGTCACCATACGGTACAAACATTTCAGCTAGGGAGAGACGGTAAAAGACGCTGCGCGAGCTGTAGCGGATGTCGTGTATAGTAAGGCCCTCGCGATAGTTGAATCCAACGTGAAAGCTCCATTTTTCCCACGAGATAGAATTTCCGTGGATTTTAAAAGACGGGCCTTCAGGTTGCACAACTTGATATGGCTTAGTAGTTTTGCGTGGCGATGTCCTTAAGTCTGGATGATACTCGTAAGATGGGTCAGACTTGATCTTGCGACGGTCAAATGGTTGTGTTTCATTATGAATGCGGTCATTCATCGAAGAAGGCACCTTATACAACTTGGTAACCTTGAGGGCCTCTGAGACTTCCACACAAAGGTCAAGAGGATAAGCATAATAGTTAGAGTCTGGATGGTCACTCAGTCGCATATAGAACCAGCACTAATACTTTCAGCATACATCATCGAATACAAAAAAAAGTAAAAATCACCATTGTTATGCGAGCTGACATGTCATTGATGCCGTCAGTCGCATATGCCCAAGGTTCAACGCAAACAGAAGCCCCATCAGGAAGCTCAAGTTTCTTAATTTCAGCTTGTACACGCTCATCAGCCATGCATGCTTTTTCGACCTCTAGCATGTATGCCGAGTCAATGTAAGAGTGCTTCCCTTCAAGATGTTGACTTGTGACGACGAGTGATCTCTCAACATCGATGATGAGCTCGAACAATTGATGGGACCCTTGGTCACGTTGAACTATAACCTGTACACGGGCATTGCGCGAAGGACAGCTAGGAGGAGTTTCACGACGAGCATTCTCCTCTAGGAACGAAATCATCTGTGCTTTCAGCGGTTCCTTCAGAGTGATGAAACGGAAGTTGACGCTCTGATCGGGAAAAAGAAGCCTGACTATCGCAGCAGCCTGTCATATTAAGACGGTCAGCGAAATTATAGCAGTAGGTACAGGAATTCTGAACCTTTGAAATTTCTTCTGCGGAGAGCGGGTCAAAGGGGTGAAGAGTGAGTGCCATGCTGTAAGACCACTGGCCGCTGAATGCGATAACTTCTTTGATTTGATACCGAAATTAAGAAATTATTGATCAGTTGCTTTCTATTTTTTCAAGACAGCTCCACTAGGTGGAAAACCTGTTATACTCCAATCACCGTTCACGACAATTACCAAAACTTATAAGCTCTTACGTAGAAGAATATCCTACCTATGTCGCAGTTTCTATAGAATATTTAGACATGATAAATCAGACGGGCGAAAGGATCCCATAGATATCGTACAACTATGCCGACAGCCGTTGGCTCTTCCATGCAACCCCCACTTTGCACATGCGTTTAATTTGCAGAAAAAGCCGCCACACTTTGGGCGGTTGCAGCCGTAGATGGTTATCTGGCGTCTAAAGGTTTAGTCGATTCGGATATCGCTAGCGACTACCTCTAAAGGCTTAACCGCAGTCTTGGTCCAAGCCCGCGTGATAGCCGAAAAGCCAGTGACAAAAGCCGGGGACGAGGGGCATGACGCACAGAGTTTATGCGTGCCACTCGCTGAGATAGATAAAGGCTCGGACAGAGTTGGAGGACGGTTGTAGGAAACAGGCATCATTCGAAAATGAACACCTCGGGGGACGTAAAAGACAAGACATACGTTTCATCATGCGGTCACCGCAGTCACAAATCTACCAGACAAATCATCTTGAGCTGCAGACGTTCAATATTGCGCCAAACAAGCTTTCAATACATGAAATCTCGGTGCCACTCAACTGTCGAACTTAACCACAATTTGAGGTTACCATTACGATCACTTACCGGCTCATTAGATCTCGGGAAATCGATTCATAGTCCTAGATGTGTTTGAGATTCTCAATTAAAGCCACTGATTAATCGAGAGCAAGCATACTAGAAACCATTTCAATTCTTACCGTGCACAGTCTCGATTATTATGTGCACTCAAACATTGATTCTACTCTACAGCCATTGACTCTAGAACAAAACTGTTCCTCAAGTGCAGTCCCATCGCTTTTGTAAACAAAGTCGGATTCTACAACAAAATCTTTAAAGCCTATGGGCCTTGATCACAACCAATAACCCTCGTCAGAGTATCAAGACAATACAAAAACTGGTAGTAAGCTTTCAAAATCAAAAAACTTTGACATCATAGCTGTCACAGAAGCTTTCGTATGACCATCACCTAGACTGCCGAAACTGCCCCTAAATCCTATTAAGGGTTGTCTCGTCGCAAGTTCTGAAGCTCGGGCGCGAGGAAAGTTTTTCCATCGAATGCTTTCGCGATAGTGAGAAACGCTACCACCGCCCACAACGCAATGACAAGTAGCGAAAGAGCCTAAAATCGATCAGTAGAGGTCAAATGTAGTTCGTGTTGACTATTTGAGAGGCAGCTCACAGTTGCAATGATATCGAACACCACCGATGGAGTGTTCTGACCTAGCGCCGCAGCATTTGCCGCAAACATTCCAAGCGGAAATGTAAAAAACCACCAAGTCATGTTGAACTCGAACTTCCCCATGAGGAGGCTTGCTACTGCATATACCAGCCAAACCAACCCATAACTCCACATGATGAATCCAACAGCCCAACCAAAAACATGCAAGACACTTCCAGCGTCAACCCCGGTTGTGGGCAGCAAGCCTGTATCAGGAAACACTTTCATTGCCACTTTACCGAGCTGCTGAATCCCGAAGCCGGCTTCACCAAGAAGTCCAAGTGGTAGAAAGGCAGATACGATAACTCTCCGAGGGGGTAGCTTGTGGATCGTCAGCCGCTGGAAGTAGATCACGAGCACTGCCAATGCTAGCGGTACACCACATCCCCAAAGACAGTAGGATACAACCACTGTACGAAGTGCCCAATTTTCCACTCCAGTCTCAGCCAAAGACTCAGCAACTACACCTCCAGAAGCTGCTACAACGACGGGTGCAAGTAACGGAAGAAGCCATGCCGTTGTCACAGCTTGAATCTCGATCTTGTGGCGTGACATACTATTAAGAGTTAGTTAAGTCCTCTCCGACAAATTTTAATTTGAACTAGATCTTCTCTCAGCCAGGGTCTGCTCACATTAGAAAAGGTATGACGCCACACACCACTAAAGCTACGGCAGCATCAAACCACCAAAGGGCCCATGCCTTTTCTCTGTTAGATGCAGAGCTTGCACTTCAAAAGCTGACTTACAAAGTCTCTTGCCCAACTACCCCAAGCTGGAACACACGCGTACACTATCATGTCTACGATAGTTGACAAGGCCATCGGAAAGGTTCCGAAATACAGGCTCTGGACCGGGTGTCGAATGGTGGCACCCCAGAGCTCAATAAACAAGATGTACCTCAAAATTATGAGGACGACGAAAGCAACAAAGAGAAGGATATTTAGAGCAAATAACCCTTCGGCGATCCACTTGACCCAGAAGGCATTGTAAGGAAGGTTAAATAGGAGAATCGATGAGATGCCTGTGCCCACATTGACCGAAAACCACGACGGACTAAAATTACGAATGACGAAGCGAAAGCCATTGACATGCTGCTCTGTTGGGCGAACTTCAGGATCGTTGGTTTGAGATGTCTTCGACCAGAAGTTCGAGAATCTTGAGCCGCACCGTTCTTGAGCTTCAGGGGCCGCAATCGGAGGCAGAGCACCCTCCGATATTTCTGAATTCATTCCTGGTAATATCGTTAACGCGAAAGAGTAAAGAACGTGAGCACTGCAGTAAATGACTAGGAAGCTGGAAGCTGATAAAGGAGTGTGGAAAGCTTGATTAGAGAGTGTGTGAAGGTGAGAGAGAGAAATCAGAGGTCAGGGGTGATTAAATTACATGTCGATGTGGGACTGTTCTTCGTGAACTCGGCTACACACTGAATCTTAGAAATTTAGTCATTTATTACGTAGACAGCTATCTATCTTAGACACTTTCCTCGTGTGAAAGTAATGGAGCATTGCTATGACATCTAGTGCTTTAATACAGCTTGATAAGTATAGTCAGCTGGTTCGCGTTTCTAGTTTTATGAACACGCCCATGGCATCCGTCTCTACTGCCGGCACTGATACACAATCCGAGGGCCTTCAGACCGTTTCAAGTGCAAGTCTCGGATACTAAACTCTTCTAAAAATATCCTTTGATCACCAGTGTGTTCCCAAACGCTGCAAATATGTGATGAGCGCTCTAACGGAAACAAATTCGCTGAACTGTGCTTGCCACTCTGCCGCCCAAGATCCTGTCATACTCAGCATTAGGCTCACTATGAACATCAGTTTAGACTGGTGTTTAGACGTACCTGCTACCGGAACAGAATAGCTAGACCCAAGGAACTCAATAATGAGAGGAGCTTGACTCTTCAGAAGACCAATTGCAACAAGGGTGTTGTACTCAGAATGGTCTCTGGAGAATCCTGTTGTTACAATCACGGCATTCTTCAGAGCCATTTGCAGCTCTGGTCTGAAGCCTTTCCCAGTATCAATCTCTTTTACAAGAAAGTCTAAAACTTTTTTCGCCAATATTTGT
This sequence comes from Erythroxylum anguifugum, assembly GCA_027478595.1. Lineage (NCBI taxonomy): Eukaryota > Viridiplantae > Streptophyta > Magnoliopsida > Malpighiales > Erythroxylaceae > Erythroxylum > Erythroxylum anguifugum. Next base: position 36,033 of record JANIPN010129110.1, read on the forward strand.
AACCAGTCGGCGGCTTCGCTAGCTTTCCCAATTCGAGAAGCGAGTTCGTTTGCTGGAACATCAGAATAGAGGATTTGGTCGATAATACCGGCGGTAAGTAGCTCTATGTATTCTATTTTCTTCTCATCGTCTGCTGAATTGACCATATCCACGAGTTTTGATGTAGAAGCCTCGACAACTTGATCACTTATCCTATGAAACACTTGTGCCCACGAATCAATCTTAGGTTCAGGCTCCCTAGACACATTCTTGCGTAAGTCGCTCAGTATTCGTGGCCCTTTAGTTCTTAAAAGATGCGTATCTTCAACAACAACATTCTTGAATTGCGTCGAGAATACTCCTTGATAAGCTATGATAGCAGAAGTAAAATTGAGAAGACCGTAAATTAGGTTCATGATACCAGGTGATTCGGACGGATGCTAATGATAGAGTAGGGCCACAGAATTGTCGTATCTGTGAAGTAATTAGCACTTCGAGGGTGTGAAGATGAGCTTTTAGTTTAGTCTCTACGTTAATTTAGAAATTAGGGAGCCAAAATGAACCCAGTTCACTCATAAATGCTTCCCGTCGGGTGTTATGGTCCTGGAATTTTTACACGATCAACTGCGGCGAAGCCCACGTAAGTAGTTTCGTTAAAACAAGAAGAGTGTTCAATGTATTAGGCAAGATCCGCGTCTTTACATAGCCTCATAAATATTATTAATAAACTAACCAAAATCTAAGTGGAGGTGTGTGGGCCGTCTGAAAGATGTGACTCGGCATTGATAGCAAATACTAAATGGAGGAGTCAAAAAGCGGCTGTTGACTGATTTGAACACCAATTTACAACACTCGGTGGGGAATTTCTTGCTATTTGCAGCTATTTTAATTTGCTTAAGTTCATTTAAATTCCTATTGTGAAATCCACTAGTTGAATTCTATCAAGTATGAACCTTCAATTTTAACAGGCTCTCCGCATTCTTGTACGCAATCATCCCCAAAACCCCGTCCGAAACCATTCCTTCCGACCTGAGTGCTTTCAAGAACTTCAGCCCCGCCTCATTGTTACCGAACGGATAATCCACGGCGTGGATGACCCTATCGGGCTTACACAGCTTCAAAACAGCCGCCATCGGCGCCATGAAGAAGACGCCGGATATCGCCACCCACACGTTCTCGTCCCAAACTTGGCGCAGCGTCCTTTCCAATTTGACTCCAAAATGCGGCCACACGCGCGCTGTGATGTGATCGATGCGATCGAGTTGGAACGGGAGCAATTCGCCGAGATGGCCCAGCACAATCTTGAGCTTGGGATGGCGTTCGAACAGGCCCGCCGCAAAGAGGCGTAAGAAAAGGACTGCCGTTTCGGCATGCCAGCCCCATCCGAACTGGCTGAGCGTTTCCCCTACGGGAGCAGGATAGTTGCCTTGGAATAAGTGCTCCGTCTTCTCATTGGGAGCAGGATGTATGTAAACGGGTACGTCGAGCTCCTCGGCGGCCTCAAATACGGGCCAGAAGAACGAGTCGTCATAGTACCTCCCCTCGCAATTGCTATCGATCATAGTCCCGACAAACCCCAGCTCCCTAACACATCGGCGAAGCTCCGCGCTGGCAGCTTGGGGCTCGGCCATCGGAAGAGCCGCAAACGCGGCGAAGCGGCCGGGATAGCGCTTGGTGTGGCTGCTGAGTTCGTCGTTCACCTTGACGCAAGTTGCGGCGTCCAGGGCGATGCTGTTGGAAACGTGGCTGACGACCTGCATGGAGACGGCGCCTTCGCCCATTGCCTGCAGGCGCTTCTCGCCGAACTCCATCAGGGTCGGCGTGATCTTGCCGACGATGCCGTTCTCGTCGTTCGGGTCCTTGGCGCCTCTCGCGGCGTAGAGATCCCTGGTGGATTGGGAGAGCCAGTGCTCTTCAATCGTGACTATCGGGTGCGGAAAATCCATGACTATTTAGTTGCCTTTGATCAGGATGGTGGTGGATATCTTGAAGCTTGAAGACGAGACAATTCTAGGAAATATGGACTGCGGCAGTATTTATAGACCAGTCATATCGGCACAGGTCGTCATAGCAAAGCTCGAATACCGGAGATACAGACGATCGGGACGTACTTACGGGGCCGCATAGCCGTACATAGAGGCGAAAAGCTTAGACCTAACCTAGTCATGTTTATCCAACAAGCCGACAATAAGATGAATGGCCGTCGTTCAGTTTAAGTGATCTACAAGCCCAAAATATTAGACCCTCTCGCTACCTGAAGCTCGGCGTTGACCTTCGGCGCTCGGGGCTGACGCTCGGGAATGTCGCACCAACCGAAATAGGCCAACTAAAGCAAAAGGCTGGTTAAAATAGCCACCGAAACTTTAGCTCTCACTATCGGGCCCTGAGGGTGCTAGAGTTCGTTAGAAGCTTTTACCAAGAGACACGCAAATGACTTCTACGATATATCCTAGTGTCTAGCGTGAGTGCCATGTTCATATATCAATGTAGTCATCGGAGAGGTGACGGTTCGAAGCACAGAATGGCCAGCGGCTCACATGTGAGTTACGTGACGACAGACACTACTACAAATATGGGAAGGTATACACGCTCTAAGTTGTGTAGTTCATGAGCGCATGCATACATGTCTTCTAGTTAACTGGAGGCTCTACTATCTTTTCGTACCACTTCAAAAATCGAATGTCATCAATACTTGCTAAGACTTCCTTCCTCCAATTCTCCCACCAAGCTGGTCTACCAGACTGTCCTTCCTCGTCACAAGCAACCTCAATGAAATCATGATCCGAAGAGCATTCACCCCTCTTGAGCAGGTGCGACACATCTCCTTTGCTGGGCAAATCTCTAAAACAAGACAGACAGATGTCTACATCCTCACATTGCAGACAATGCATAAAAGGTCCCCTGCTTAGCGAGGGATTTGTTTCGGCACATGTACCGTCGCAGTATCTCGGCCCCATTTCCGCAAGAAACCGCTTCACTTTTTCAGGAGACTGATTAGCACGTTTCACAACATAGGGGTCAAACTCGGTCGTCTGGTCGGCTAGGTTCACCACTAGCGTTTGTCGATAGTACTTTGCGGCCTCGGAGAATTTATCGTCCTGGTAGTAGGCCGTACAAGTTGCCCACAGGAGTGGAACAACATCAGCAATGCTTCGAGAATGGTCCAGGAAGCATTTCAGTGCTCTGAGACAAGGGCCTTGAGCCTGTTTCCATCTTTCTTGCTTCAGGTAAGTCCTTCCAAGTTGTTGAAGTGTCGCTGCTATGACTATATGCGTTGACCCGTGCACCTTCTCCTGCAGCTCGACGCATTGAGAGAGTAGTTCTTCTGCATGGTGATATTTCTTCTGGTAAAGATGACATAAAGCCAAGAAATAAAGCCCTTCTAGAGTCTTAATACTCTCGAGACCCAAATGTTTGGACTGAATCTTAAAATATCTTTCCCAAAATGGCTGTGCGAACTTTGCGTCCTCTTCTGATGGTTTTCTTTTCATACACACACCGAGCACATAGAGCGTGCTGCATATCTCTAGTCGGTCATCTAAGCCCGCCTGCTCATGCAACAAGAGGGTTTCTTGGCCAAATTTTCTAGCGTTTTGTGAATCGCCCATTGCGTCGTAGGCAACGGTAATACAACGCCTCGTTCGTAAAGTAGATGGGTGTAGTGGTCCAAGTTGGGCCTCTTGTCGCTCCAGTGTATCAGTGTTAATAGCAAGAGCAGCAGAATATTGTTTCGAATTCAACAAAATGTCTCCAAGTAAAGAACTCGAACGAAGTGTTGTCTCGTGGTCGCTTCCGAGTAATTTGCGCCTAGCCTCGAGAACTTCTACACACAGAGCTTCGGCTTCTGTTAATTTCCCTTGAACACTAAGCATCATACTGAGGGTATGTTTGCACAATAGCACATTTATATCGCTGGGATCCCCTATCCTTATTCTTGCAGCAATCACACGTCTAAGTGTCGTCTCGGCCTGATCATACTTTCCGGCACACATTTGGATACTGCCCAAAAAGTAAATATAGTCGAGAAGTAGCGAATCATTAACCTCATTTGATATTTGAGACCTTCTTCCATTCATGGCTTTCTGACACATTTCTTCGGCAATTTCATACCTGTCCATTTCACGATATAGTAACGATAGGCCATAGTAACTATGAAACACATCCAGGTCATTCGGCCCAAAATTTTTAACTCTCCATGCCAGGCATTTCTTCAGGAGAGCTTCGGCCTCATCAAATTGTTTCAAGTCAACCATAGTTAGTGCCAACATGTGTAGAGTGGTCGCACTCTCTGCAGATTCTTGTCCATCGCGTTTGAGTCTATCACCATGGAGCTCGCGGAAAATCTTCTCCGCGTTTAGATGCATGCCGGTTTGCGATTCAAGCAATCCCATCTTAGATCTAAGATCTAGCGACCAGTCATGAGCGAGCCCATGTTTGCCTTCAAGATATAGTTTGAAATCCTGCAACAGTTGCCGTGCTTCATCATATTTTCCCTGGAGTTTCAGAATTTCTTGTAGCTCGTCAAGGATCAGTCCTGCATTCGACACTACTATTCCATCCAATGCCTTAGCCAAAGGATAAGCTATCTTGAAGTTTCTTTCTGCCAGGTCGAATTGACCCTGCCTGCGTAGGCAGGATCCTAGTCTGTATCGCAAGTATAGCAATTGCTCATTAGCTTGGTGCCCATTAGCTTGGAAGTTGTTACTAGCTACCATGTCAGATAGCTGTGTGGTAATTTTAGCGGCTTCAGAAATCTTTCCGACTCCTACGTAGGCATCTGCGAGATTTGTGAATAAAACAGGTATCTGTGACTCCACTATATTGCTAGAGTTCAAGCTTATCTCTTCACAAACTTCCTCGAGAACTTGTACTGCTTGATCACATTCGAAAACAATTAGCAAAATACTACCTAATATATCCGCAGAATGCCAAGTGTCATAGCTCGCGAGTCCTATAGTCGACTTAAACCCGTCGTACGACTTCCGCATGAACTGCGATGCCTCCCAAAATTTGCCTCTAGAAGAGCAGTTAAGACCAATGTACCTATAATGCCACGATACCGTTGGGATCCATTCGACGCTCATTTTGTTCATATCGTAGTCAACAAGTTCAGTAAGTCTTGAGACGTGAGCTCCCAGTCGTTTCCGTATATCTACAGATTTCCGCCAGCCGATATTTTGGGCTCTTGCACACGAAAACCCAAGCAGTCGGAACGCAAGAAACGCGTCATCTTCCCGTTCTTGTGCTGTACTCGAAGCGATACACCAATCTTGTAATACTTGGTGAACTTCATAAATACCAGAGTTACTCCTCTTTTGTACCAGCGAAAAGGCTAAGAGTTGGCTCATGAGTTTATAGAAAGACAAGCTTTCATAGATCTGATCCACTATCGGTAGTGGGTCTTTCCAGGATGGTCTCACCGCTTGCTTATTGTCGACGCGAAAAATGTCGTGCGAGATCTCTCGTCCATAGAAGTAAGCCAATATTCGAAGCAAGCTAGCAGCTAGTGGAATGTGCTTGACAATATGCTCATAGGTAATTGCCCAAGTAGTACCAACGGTTCCATTCAAGTAATCGTGAGGAGCTAAATCTATCCAATCGTCCCGCTCCATAACATCACGCCATTTATTATTGTAAAGGTCTAAGTAGACATCAAAAGAGCACCCGCACTCTTTGATATAAGTGCCAGCTTGGGCTAATGCTAACGGGAGCCCATCAAGCTTTGATAGGAGATCTTTGGCTTCTTTTTGTACAGCTGAGAATCATTAGGATGGCTTTCAACGTGGAGTATAATGAGCGCACCTTTGATACTGTAGCCTGACCGATCTGACAGAAGTTTGACACTCTCTTCGATAGACATACGGGTCAATGGAATCGAATGACCCATACGTCCTAAACGTCCCTGTCTAGTGGTGATTATTATAGCCCCATGGTCCACTTCCGGAACGAAGGACTGTATGTCATAGGCTTGTGGGTCGTCAATACGATCGTTGAATTCACGATCCACATTATCAAACAAAAGAAGCCAGTTTTTGTTTGCCTCAATCGACAACCAGTCTATAAACGCACGGAGAATAGTTTCCTCGTCGACTTTACCTAAGGTTATGCCATGAGACGACGGGTCCATTGAAACTTCTTTACGCGTATTGAGGTGCTTAGAATACAAATCTTTAATATAAGGAGACGGAACATTTGCCAGCTGGTTCAAGATGCTAGATTTCAAAGACCCAATGGAAGAGCCGTCGAGCCAGAAAATGGCCGAATAGTTCTCTTTATGCCTCCTAGTGTACTCGAGCATAAGCTGAGTCTTCCCCGCTCCGCCAATACCATGAATGATTAATATTTGTCTTCGTTGACGTGCCGCTTCGTCGTCCAGTATTTGCTCCATTTTGTCAATCTCAACAGGCCTATCCACGAAGTTGCTTGTAATCTTTTGGGGCAATTTAAGAGTCACCCTAAAGTTCATGTCTTCCTTGGGCTGGGCCATTTCATGTTCTTCTGTCTGTGGTCAACTAAATGCATACTCAACTTACGCCAAGAATCATGACATCTTACCCACCCTGGTTCAATCGAGATCGGATATTATCTAGATTCTTCGACCAAAGTATCAACTGGCTAACAACACGTTTATAGCCAAGTGCGTCCCTTCCCGCAAATTTCGTCATATCTCGATGATTGGCGTGGATACTTACACTGTGATAATCTTTGCTGAACGAAGCGGATTGTTGTGTTACGATCTTCAAGTAGTCAATAAGATAAAAAAAAAGTAGCGATTGAAGAATCTTACAAAGCCCAAACCTCTCATGGGCAGTTCTTCATAATAGCAAGCAACCTCGATTTTGTTATCTGGAGTTTCTCGGTTTCGAAGCAAATGTGTGAAGCGAACTTGCATCTGGTAAAGGGCCTTAGAGTCTGTCCTGAGATCCGAGAGCAAATTTTTGGGCACGGTCTTGAAGATTCCTACGGTCCTCACGCCCATATCTGCCCAGGCGGCATAATCAGCACCACAATGAGGTGTGCCGAGAAAAGCAATTGCGCGGGTCTTCTCGTAAATGTTAGTAACACTCTTGTCTGCGCTGTATTGCGAGATCAAGAGGGTGTTTTGAATGACGAGTCCGCCTAAGCTATGGCCTAGAAATACGATCGGGCGATCAACAGTGTCCGTCAACATTCGACATTGGCTCAACTCCACAAGGAGATTTGTAGAGTGATCTTCTATAGAGTTAGCCCCTGTCGGCCGCCATGGGTGTACAACATCAGCATCATAACCATATGTCATGATCCGAGCATTTGGCAGGTCTTCCGGTAGTGAATCCTCGGGCCAAAATACACGAGATTGCGCATGTGTCCATGTTGACCTTCGACCACCCGTCAAGCCGTGCACAAAGATAACATCAAGCGTAGCAGATTCAGGCGGCTGTGGTTCGTGCAGTGTGGCAAGTCCCAGCTCTTCGTCAACGGACAGTCTGCCAAGTGTCTCCTCTGGGACATCTAGAGTTTGCTTTCCGGTTTCCGGAGAATTCTTAGATTTATCTTCTCCAGAGCCCTCTCCCTTCCTCGCTTTTCCTCGTACAAACTTCTTAAAGCTGTTCATCGCTGCACCGGTAACGGCAAATGAAAGAAACAATAACGGGGGAGAGTTAATCAAAAGCCATAGTCAGCAAAGAGTTGTAAAATAACAAGTCAGATCTAGCCTCGCCGGATATTCGAAGCGCAGAGACTTTCTGAGGTCTGGATTGGACCATCGGCCATCCCGCAGGCCAAGGGGCCTTGTTACGGGTTGCGGCGGCACCATTTCGAGCAGCATTTGCCGAAAGACGAGGTTCAAACTTCTTGACTCCCTTACCTTCCGGTCCAAAGATCTTTGCGACCAACAATCAGAGAACTTCACATCATATACATAGTACACCACTTAAATCATGCCTGTGGCTTTATTTTAGTTGCCAACAAGCTTTAGACTAGTGTTAGGAGGCTTTCTAGAGATCCCTCGTATACGTTTCCTTAAAGTGTCTCACAAGCACTGTAAGTCAACACGAGTCTGAACACTGGGCAAGAACTTAAGCAGAAACAAAACAAAGTCGAAATACAAATACCTGCACGTCATTGCTATATCACCCATATCAACACCATTCATCACCAAGTTTTGCGGATTAAAAGGGCACGATACGGATTCCGTACCAAACTTTTAAGTGGCCGGTCGCAGCTTATGTAATAGCTAGCCAGGGCCGTTGTAGTTGCAAAAGAGCTAGAAAATGCCCCCACAGCACGGAATACGCAGCACCAGAAAATTGTAATTAACATGCCACTCTTATCGATGAATGGTTGAAGCCTTTTTTGCTACTCGCTGAGTGCTTGCTAGCTAGAACATAACATGAAAGGCAGTTCGGGCTTGTTTCGCTGCTTCCACAATACCATCCGTCCCACTGGCTTTCGGCAGGTTAAGCTGTCCCACAACCGTCGGAATGTCTCCACCACAAGTCCTACTTCAGCTGCAGCTGTAAGAGCTCGGAATTTTGTTATAGGAATTATCTTGGGCGCCGGCACGGTATTGGGATACTACTATGTGACGGATACAAGGGCTGGAATCCACAAATGGGCCGTAGTTCCATCTTTGAGATATCTCTATCCCGATGCAGAGGAGGCACATATTGCCGGGAACAAAGCATTGAAGGGCCTGTATGCATTTGGGCTGCATCCCAGGGAGCGAGGCGGCGTGGACGCAGCTGGCGACCTAGAAATTGAAGTTTGTTTGCCAAAACAGATCGTCGCTAGACTGTTGACAGCTTCTAGGTTTTTGGGCATACTCTTGCCAACCCAATCGGGACATCCGCGGGCATCGACAAAAACGCCGAGATCCCAAATCAACTTCTTGCTCTTGGGCCCGCAATTGTTGAAGTAGGAGGAATCACGCCCTATCCACAAGATGGGAATCCAAAGCCAAGAGTTTGGAGGCTACCGTCGCAAAACGCATTAATAAATCGGTATGGGCTTAATTCTGAGGGTGCCGAGAGTGTTGCTCAACGGCTGCGTCAAAGAGTACGAGAGTTTGCGTACTCGATGGGCTTCGGTCTAGACGAGGATGCAGAAAGAAACGTATTGGATGGGGCCGCTGGGGTCCCTCCGGGTTCATTAGTTAATGGTAAACTGATGGCGGTTCAAGTGTCGAAGAACAAATTCACTCCCGATAATGATATGGAAGCTGTCAAGCGGGACTATGTATTCTGTGTGGAAAACCTAGCGAGGTATGCTGATATCATTGTGGTGAACGTCTCCAGCCCAAACACCCCAGGTCTTAGAGACCTGCAGAAGGTGGGGCCTCTGACAAACATCCTCAAGGCAGTCGTAAATTCCGCCGCGGCGGTGGACCGTCGGACCCGTCCCGCGGTCATGGTCAAAATAAGTCCCGACGAAGACAGTGATGAGCAGGTTGAAGGCATTTGTGATGCTGTATGGGATTCAGGAGTGGATGGAGTCATTGTCGGAAATACGACAAAACGAAGACCGGATCCGTTGCCTTCGCGGCCTCAACTTACAAATAGGGAATCCAATATTCTACTCGAACAAGGTGGCTTCTCGGGCCCACATTTGTTCGATCACACAGTGAAGTTAGTGGCGAAATATCGAAAACATTTGGACGAGAGAATAGGGAACGATTCCAGCTCTGGTTCCTCTCGGTCAAACACTCACTCTACGTTATCAAACAGTGAATCTGCAAGTACGTCATCGAAGTTAGCTGCCAACCTGGGAAAATTGTCAATCCCGCTGGCGGGACTGACCGGACCCTCTGATCCCTTAAAACCTAAGATTATCTTCGCCACCGGTGGAATCACAAATGGAAATCAAGCTTTGGAGGTGTTGAATGCCGGAGCAAGCGTGGCGATGTGCTATACAGCTCTAGTATATGGGGGCGTAGGTACTATCACACGAATAAAAGGGGAAATCAGGAAAGAGATTCATCGTTCGGAAGAGGGGCGCTGAAGTTCTTGCTCTATGTAATATTATCGTAAGACGTAGGATATTATCGACTGAAGCTGAAGCAAGGCTGCACATGTTGAAGCCTAGGTTCTGAACGTTTATGCATGCATTGCTGGTCAGGATAGTTGTGGCGATTTAAAAGAATACTCAGCATCAGGATATCATACAAATCAGATAAAGCACAGCCCCTGTACAATCAACAACGCCCAAATAGTCATTTATCAACTACTATGGCATTAAGTTACACAAGCATGACAATGTAGACTACAATCCAATGAACAAAGCCCAGTCAAATTACTCAAACCCTCTCGTCATACATGGGCACCGCCCACGAGGCCGAACTGCGCCACACTTGGAACGCCACATGTGGCTGCGTCATCTTCTAAGAGCTTGATGGTAGACCAGCTCTGCGGATCTCCGACTTTACTCCTCCATCCCCCAAACATGCGACTCTAGTGGCACAGATCATATTCTGGAGGCTATGGCTTCCAACCAGCCAAATTCGAAAGGAAACGAGAAACAACCCTTCATACCAAAGTCTATTCTCAAAAAAACTACTTCAAAACCGCCGCCGCAACCATCCCCGCAACCCGATCCAAAACAAGAGCGGAACCGCCAGATAGCTCTCCATCATGCCAACCTCTTGCAACAGCGCAAGGATCTAGAGCTCAAGATACTTTCTTCCATAGAGACCTTGATCGATTCTCCGTCTCCCGCGACAACCGACCCGCAGAATCCCTCTCGAAACGATGCTGAGCATGCGCTCACATTGATGCAACGGTTTCAACCATCAGACTTTGATTCCTTAGTAGAGGAGCGTAATATCGACAACCGGTGCGGCTATGTTCTTTGCCCGCGACCGCCGCGAAAGGAGACTTCCAATACGTTGTACAGAATCGTAAGGGGTGAAACCGTGGAGGACGTGAGGTTTGTCAAAACCAAGGATTTGGAGAAATGGTGCTCGGATGTTTGTGGTAAATATGCATTGTACCTGAGAGTACAAATGAGCGAGACACCTGCTTGGGAGAGAGTAGGAGGCCACGGAGCCCTGGAGCTTTACGGTGAAAAGAGCGCCTACAATCAGCAAGTGCAGAATGGAGTGGACGGTTTGACTTCTGATTTAAATGCACTTGCGCTCGAACGAGGGGACAAGGATACAAAAGCCTTCAGAGCTAAGATCCTAGAACCAAGACTGCTAGAACGTGAGACTTTCGACCTACCAGTCCGACCACCAAATCCATCTACGAGTCACAGTGCTATCGATGGGTACATTCCAAAGGCTTCACTTTCAAGAAGCTCTCGAGACGATGAAGATCCGGACATTATGGATACCTTGTGATATATCACAGCTCAGTGGTGTTTTGTAGCATATGGGTAGGCGTTTGTCGGATTTTATGGATAGTTGATACCCGGGGCTGAATGAATTGAATTCTAGTAACATTTCTCCGCGTTCTCGTGGTCGTATGCTTATTTTGTCGACATTTGTCTAAGATTCCTGATATCATGTTTACGAACGCAATCACTCATGTCATCGCTCGTTGTAACCAAATTTGGCAATCAAGCTTTGTAGTCATGGACTAACCAGCGACACCTTGGTAGAAGAACAAGCTTTCATTCAAGCTAACTGGAATCTTTCTAATCCCTCACTCCAATATGCATCTCATCCCTGATCATTATAGTATTTACCGAGGGAGCCTATCACCGAATCGTCGAGGACGTTCGCTAACTTGCTGGGCGCTAACTGGAACAACGTTGACGGGGATGGAGTCGAACTAAAAATCGTCAGCACTAGCCCTCGTTGTAACACTTATTATCAAACTCACTCCAAGGCTCTTGAGGAGATCCTTAGTTTCGGAGTCAACGTCAAGTTGACCGCTTTCCGAATTCTGAGTGAAGTCCAAAGCAGAGATCTCGGGGACGTATTGATCCTTCCTCTCACGCTCTTCTTCCTGCAGCTTGAAGGAGATACCGCGAACGGGACCGCGCTGAATACGCTTCATCAAATGTGTAGTAAATCCAGCAATCTAGCACAGTAAGTATTGGCGCGCCTGGTCGGACACTTTGCGTGCTCCAAGTCCAACGTACCTTGTTGCGGAGACGCTTGCTCGCAATAATAGCAATTTCATCGCAAATGCGCTTGTTCGTCTCGAAGTCGAGAGTGAGCTTGGGATAGTAACGCTCGATGATGACCTTGGCCGACTTCTTCACGGTCTTCGTTCGAACGCGACCCATGTTGGCGGTATTGATGGAACTGCTGAGGGCTAATCGGAACTTACGATTGAAGTGTTGTGAATTTGTGGTATGCCAATGTGGGTGGCTCAGCCCTAGGGCTGAAAGGGACTGGTCTTGGCCGGCCCGCGCTTTCACCACAGTGCTGCCATCAATAGTGCCCTAACTTACCTCGGAAACATCATCTCTTAGGATCTCCAAGGTGCAAGGCTACGTCTGTGTACCTGTGAAACTTTCTTGAGTAGGCATAGAAGTTCTGCAAAGTTTTTCCTACCCAGGAGCACTGTAACCATTCTCTGATAATCTCAAATTTTCTTAATCATACTTCTGGCAATTTCATTCCTCGTTACGACAATTGAGATCAAACACGAAGGCTGTCATAGCTCTTACAAATAGAGCAAGAGCCGTCTACAATGTGAGATTTAGTGAAAAGCTTTTGTTTGTCTTATTAAATACACGCTTCCAGTCAACAGCGGCTCTGGTAAATGAATACCTTAAGACGGAACTCCATTATAATCCGCTACAGCAATGCTCAGTGATGCTTGCAATGCGTTGAGGATCACTTTAAATTACTTTGATGCATAACGATCGTCATTTGCCCATCTCAGTGTTACCATACTAACTCCCAGTACAATAAGGATGGGAGCTTCTACATCAAAGCTCCAGGGCCTTCACGAGATATGTGGGTTTTGTTGTCGCCGTACAGCACTCAGACTGTTTGATGAAAGTGCCGGAATGATTATGCTCCTCGTTCCTTCCTGATTACGAGCTACATTCATCAGGTTTTCATCCGGGTCAGTTGCTAATACCAAGTATGAAAGACGATAGTTTCGACTGCACCTGGACAATCGATCAGAACTGGAAGTTTTCAAAACCCCAGCCTCAACTCTAACACACTTCGCCATTCAAAACACTGAATAAGCATCTAAGAGAGACTAAGAATATAGGTATGGTCAAGTTACCTAGGTAGGGCCTGATGCTCGTGGAACCCAGTCCATGGAAACAAGCGCTAAAGGAGCCTCGCGCACTGGGTCGCCCCTTCCTCGACATGAATCTACATAATATGCTTTAAATTCTAGGATCGACTCGCACTATACACAACAACAGCTCCTTTAGCCATAACGTCAAATATACTAGGTCGCTGCTTACACTCGTCGCTCTTTTTTAAGCAAGTGCATAGTTACATCAAGCTTAGTTATATCAACTGAATTAAGATGTTAGCAAGTTCACCGTCAACACCCTCATCGACATTCAATGTGAGAGACAAGGGGAAGGGGAAGGGGAAGGCCAACTCTGCCCGAACGTCTTCATTGGAATCGGTTTTCCATCCGTTCGAAAACGATCATTGCATCCGTAATGTCTGTGTTATTGGCAGTGAAATTTATGTATGTGGCATTTGCTGTTGAAGGAGTCACGTCACACAATCAAGCATTGCATGAACTTGGAGTCATTTCCCGGTTGTGGTTTTGCTGACGCTGGTCTAGGGGGGTACTTTCGCATCCATTCTTGCATGTTGGAATCCTCATATCTCGGTAACACTTGTAGACTCATGCGTTTCTAAAATAGATCGGTGGAGAACGGGCGATCTCCTAGATTACGAGCCGGGTTTACTTGAAATTGTGCGATGGGCGCGCGACGGCAGCGATACTCGGAGATCTAATCTTTTCTTCGCGTCGAAAAAGCATCTTATCAATGATGCAATATGCGATAGTGATATGGTATTTATCTGCGTCGGTTGCCCCCCTCATGGACAAGGCCCGCGAAGAGATAAAGCCCTTGGCACTAAAGCTGTAGTTCAAGCTGTCCGCGCCATTGTTAAGGCGTCAGATACGAATAAAATCGTCGTCATAAAAAGCTTTACGCCGATAGGTGCCGTTGATGGAATTCAGGCTCGACTTCAAAGAGGACAGGAGGAACAGGGACTTCATTTTGAGCTTCTTGTCTGTCCTGAGTTCACGTCACGGGGCAATGCTGTACTCGATACCCTGTGGCCCCACCGTGTGGTAATCGGATGTGCGGATACCGAGTTAGGGGAAATGGCCGCTGAAAGACTTGGAGCACTCTACCAAAGCTGGGTTGCACCAGCACGAATAAAGCTTACTGATCTCAATTCTGCGGAGTTTTCTAGGTTTGCTTCTAACCTTTTAATCGCTCAACGAATATCTTCTATCAGTGCACTTGGGATTCTTTGTGAAGATAAAGCTTGTGATATAGAAGCCGTTGTCGACATATGCGGTAAGGACAAAAGGATTGGCATTTTGCCAACATTAGCTTCAGGCTGGTCCGGCCCTGATATTAGAAAGGAACTTAAGGCTTTCATACACGACGCGGAGAGTTTGCAACAGCCCGAAGTGGCCGCGTATTTCAAAGCAATCGAAGACTTGAACGCCTTCCAAGGTAGAAAGTACTGCAACAGAATCCTCAGGATAGCACAAAATCTTCCAGGAAGACGAGCGGTTTGCGTTTTCGGAATGAGTTTCAAGAAGAATTGTGCCGAGCTTACAGGCTCACTTAACTTCATCGTTGCTACGCAGCTGCTGAATTGTACTTACAAGCTTACACTTTACGACCCGAAGGTTGAGGTCGACATGATATGGAAACTGATACGACTATATGATCGGGACTCACGTTTCACAAGGGGAAATATCTTCAACGACCCATACATGGCATGTAACGGTTGTCGAATGATTGTCATTGGCACCGATTGGCCAGAATTTGGGCGCGATTCATCTCCTTGGGATGGTGAAAATAGAGTCCGGTTGACTCCAGCATTTAATCGCAACAAACCGCCGGGCTTTGATCTGATGTCTATTCTTCACCCTCAACAAGAACCTTCGTTGCCTGGTGACCGAGAAGGGATGACGAGAATTCCAGGCTACACACCACTCGACTGGGCCGAAATTTACGATCGAATGAGGCCGCCGAGAATCGTATACGATATGCAAAACGTGGCCGACAGAACACACTTGGAGTATTTGGGCTTCATGGTGGAGTCTCCAGGTTATAGGAACAGTAGCATTCCGGAGGAGCAGCCTTTGGATCTAGCCGCAAAAAGGAGGAAGTCATTGAAACCCATATGCAAACCGTTTCCTAAAAGTCGGTGGATTGTTTGGTCGACCTTGGGCATTCCTCCGTCAGGACGGGTTCGACAGGCGATGGAATATGCAGAATCAAGCAAAAGCATAGAGAATGGTGATAACTCGAACTCCCCTCCTCTAGCCGATGTCAATTCCGATGCCCGTGTCAATTCCGATGCCCGTGCTGATGCCGAGGCTCATGGCGACGTCGATACCTTTGCCGATGCCGAATTCGTCTTACAAGACAGTAAAATTGTAGGCAACGAACTCTCCACTGCCATGGAATTGGATGGTGAAGGTTCTGAGTTATCACAACCATCTGGTTCCATGGCGATTCTGCCGTCACAATCTAGCCAACTCGCTGTTAGAGGGCATTTACCTCCAAACGTCTGACATTTCATGGGCACCGACGACTTCTTCTATTGCTGGCGTTATCATCAGGTTAGCTCATTTTAATCAACAGGTTTCTGAAGATACTCAAGACATAGGGGGGACATTTCTGAAGCTCCCCAGATGCCTACTCCTATTCTTACTAATCAACTCCCTAAACGCCAAGACTTAACGGCTGCCTGATTAGTCATCGATTCTATGAATCATCATGACCCAGGACAGGACAATTCATGGGCCTGTGGATTGTTGAGAAAGGGATCTGGGAACGATTACTTGCATACACCGTTAAGCATCTTTATGTCGGGGTCATAGGCAAGTGCAGTTTCTCCACTTTGACTCATACACGTTTCCGGGCAGGATATCACTGGCTGGAACACGAATTCGTGATACACTACCAAAAAAGGGGCAGGAGCAAAACTATAGTTAGATCTATCAAGTCAATCAATTGTACGACAATCGCTTAGAGCAAAAAAGAATCTATAGATCTATTCAGCGTTGTCTATTGTGTTTCCGTAGGTGGAGGGACATCGATTCCAGCTCCCCTTCGCCACCACAAAGCTCTATCTCACTCTCTCTGTTATATATTATTCCAAACATACCCACACAAACACACACACACACGCATCCTCCGTTCCTCTGAATCTTCGGTCCTGGTAGCGAGCTCGAACAGGAACAAAACTACCGAGCAAGTCCCGTGAGCACACAGCCGGCCAGAACTCTCGCCCCCCACTCCTCCTCAAATCGGTTTCCCTCTTTTATCTTCTAGGATATAGAGGGGGGGGGTCTACCCCTTCGGAGAGTGTTCCCATTTTTTGTTTTTCCTTCGCGCGTTTGTATTTGTGTGTGTGTGTGTGTGTGTGTGTGTGTGTGTGTGTGGTGGGGGAGAGAGATGTATGGAATGAACACCCCTTAGTTCATGCCCAAGATGTATATGAGACTGCATCCCGTATTTGCACCGCCGATGTGCTCTGCTGTCCATCCGTCCGTTCGTCTATCCATGCATCCATGCATCCATGCATCCATGCATCCATGCATCCATGCATCCACCTATCTAAGCTGGCGAGCCTGGCGGGCGGTCAGGGATGTTTCTTCGAGTCGGGTCCTGGGTGCGGATCATGCCCTCTTTGGGGGGGGAGAGTGTGAGGAGGAGTAGTGGTGGTGGAGGTTTGTGGTGGTCGTGTGGGACAGAGGGTCGAGGGGGACGAGGTGGGTTTGTTTCCTCTGTTTTCCTCTTTGTTCGCACCGCGGGTTTGATGATGATGATGATAGATAAGTAATAGTCGTAGAGTGAATACCTAAGTATTCCTGGGGGGTATCAAAAGAGTGTGTCCAGGGCCTGAGCGGAGTTGAGTTTAGTTGGGTTGAGTCGGGTTTGCTGGGGGGGAAGTGGAGTCTCTTCCTGCTGTCTGCCTTTATGTCTCTCTCTGTCTCTCCCCGTTACCATCTACCGCGTTCGCAACTTCAGATCATCCACCAATGTGTCATTCTTCTTCTTTGCTTCCTACTCTCTCCGTGTCTCCAACTGGAGATGCAAATCCCAGTCGGGTAGAGAGGACCAATAAATCAACAACAGAATCACTCCTTTCCCCCCTTTCTATATTCGACACCCCCCCAACCCGTAGAAAAATAACCACATCACTCAATCACTCACTTCACTCAACCACAGACACCCGTAAACCAAAAGTTTCAAGTCCAAAGCCC
>JANIPN010129989.1:0-18294 GCA_027478595.1 Erythroxylum anguifugum
GTTGTGGATATTCAGGCTTTGCTTGCTAGGCCTTGGAGTTGCTCTATTAGGCATGTGCTTCGGGAAGGTAATTTTGCGGCAGATTGTTTGGCTAAATTGGGTCATGGCATTGCTTGTGACTTTCAAGTTTGGGATGCGATTCCTGACGCTCTCTCCTTGATTTTATGGGCTGATGCCTGTGGTATTTCATTTATGAGGTAGTTTTCACTTCTTGTAACCAAAAAAAAAAAAAACTCCTATTTTTGCCGGTTGGTGCACTTCAAGTGGATTAGGAAATATGGTTAAATTCTAACGCTCTTCCTAACTTAAACAGACCAAAAAATAGTCTTAAACAGCTTTATCTTGTTCTTTCCTTCCTTTATTAAAACAAAAATCTGTCACTTCCATTGAACTTAGTCAGTAAATCTCGGTAAGTTATCCCTGCACCAATTTTGCCTATTATTTGTTCAAATAGTGTTAAAACTTACAACTTTGCTTCTCTGTTTACAACTTGCATATGATATTAGATCAAAGCAACGATTAAAACAATATACACGCCAATTTCTAAATGTTTGGCCATTCTCGTTTGTTAACTGACATATAAGGTATTTTTTAGCTGATTGGGTTGGCAAATTGAGTGGTCCAACTTTATTGGTTACTAATTGCATTTTTTGGTTTTTAATATCTTATCGGTTAAGGTACGTAATTTGATCCAAATAAAGGTAACACAGTGACCCAATGAATGATCTAATCAATGAGTTGAAATCCGGAAGAAAAATAGATTCCGATTAGTGTGGACCGAACCCATATTGATCTTGTTATGAGAAAGCCCAATATGGATATTATATATAAAGGTTAAGGTCTCCTACAGTTACTTATATAATCAATCATAAGCATAAGGATTATCCGACCCGCTAAAGAGAGCTTACGTTTTGAGAAAATTATATAAATACCTTACTCGCGTCTCTGAGAGTAGTTCCCATAGAGACGACAGTGGATTCACGCTCGTTTTGGCTTCGGAAAGCTTGTTTGAAGTTACAGAGACCAAAATTAGGTATTTTTGCATTTCTTCGTTTCTTGCCCTTTCACGTTTGATTCAGGATACGTAACTAAGGCATCGTTAAGTATTACTCGTGGAATCAAAGCGGTGATGTGATCGGGTGGTTAAAAATGAAAAATTTTTCAATTTTCTCTCTATAAGGTTCTCAGAGATTTAACTTCTGGTTCTCGATTTTTTCTTGCTTTTTATTTCATAAAAGTAATATACATATGTTTAGCCTTGAGAAACGGGGTGAAAACAAGCCCGGGAGTGTAAAAAACTAGTCCAGAACTTGCCAGAAATAGCATTTTTTCGACAGTGATAACGGAGACCATCTAGCACGCCCGACGGCACATAATGCCGCCTCAATGGGCGGTACATCTGGTGCGTGCAACACACGCGCCATCAAATAAGCTCGTGTGGGCGCACTTCTGGTGCTTGTTGCTCACGCGCCATTCACTGTTGAGGCGCGTCGCTGGGCGGTGCATGTACTGCATGCGCCTCATTCTCCACTTGCGGAGTGTTACGGTGCACTAATGCAGTGCTGACATCAGCTGTATGGAATTGCTACAATATTTAAAAAATACAAAAATTTCAGATTTCCTATAAGAGTGCCTCGGGGTGTTTTGGGTCAGTTTCCCGGTTCAAGAAATTCATAAAGTGAGTTTTTTCATTTTTTGAACTTATTTCATTAGTAATAAATTAAAGTTTAAGTACAAAAAAAGAATTAAGGTATTTTAAATCCGATTTCGAGTGAATTTTTATGCTTTTGATATCATATGAGGGAGATACTTCATGTTTTTATGTCTTGGGTCTCATGCTCAATTTTTGGGATTGCATGATAGTCACTCAGAAAAGGAATTAAGACATTCTGAAGCATTTTTATTGACTTTTCGTGCAACAAGCTTGCCATAAGGGAGATACACGAGGTTCTCGTACCTCGGGTGGTCGGTTCAGTGTCCAGTGACGCATGATAGTTACTCTATTATGATTTTTCTTTTACGAAAGTCTCAAATAAAGTTTTCAGATAATATCTTCAGCACAGGTGTGTGCCAATGAGACTGTGCATTCAGGTTTTTTCATTTATTGATGTTACATTATCACATACCATATGCCCATAAAGAATGTGAGGATAACATAAAGATGTATTTCTTGTGTGTGTGAACTTTTTGAGTGCTGATGAGGATATAGTCACCAAAGTAACCTTTCAAGTTAGTATTTTGAATTGTTCTGCTTGTATGTTGAGAGATGTCTCTGATTTTATGTTTGGTTATTCTGCCCAAAGGTGTTGGCCTTACATAACATTTTGAGATGTACATAAATGCATTAGATGGAGGAAAGTTGTTGCTCAAGTGATCTATTCAGTCAAAGGTGGTAGTATCATAAGAGTTGATAGTTTGTACTCTGATTGCTTTTATGTAGAGGTCTAATTGCATATATTATGTATTCAGCCTAAAGGTGTTTTATAATATGTGTGATCGGATTTTCAGTAAATATACTATTCAATGACTTTGAGTATCGTTATTATCCTATATTTGTGCTGATTGAAACATTGTTATTTTGTAGTCACCCGTTCGGTCAACAAAATTAATGTCACGGTTGAAACCCTAACTGGTTTCAATACAAAGAAGTGGATGGATGATGTATTGAATGTTATGGAGATAACTGAAGTTGATGTGGCTATACGGAAGGATAGGCCATCTCTACCTTCATCCATGAGCTCAAGAGCTCACAACGTAGCCTATGAAACCTGGGATCAGTCTAACAAATTATATCTAATGACTATTAAGAGATCCATACCTAACCATCTACCAAATGAACTTCTAGACGCAGACATAGCGAAGGAGTTTCTTGATAATGTCTCCCAGAGATACACAGTCTTACCTAATGTTGAGATAAGTGCCTTGATGAAAGAATTATTCTCTATGGGATATACATGAGAAAGGGGAGCGATAGAGTACATATCAATAATGATTCATTTTTACAATAGAATGAAGATGTTGAATATTCCTCTTCCTGATGTCCTCATTGTTCACTGGACTTTGAATATACTCCCTCCAGAGTTTAGTAATCTGGTGATGACATATTACTCGTTGGATGAGGAATGGGACTTCAATGCTTTGATAGCCAATTGCGTTGCTGAGGAGGAGAAACTCAAGTATGCCACTCCTACAGCCCTCGAAGGAACTAAAGGGAAGACAAAGATGAAGCTCGGTAAGTTCAAAGTAGAAAGTTCAAATCTTCTCCACATGTTGATGTTGGTCAAACCAGTGCTGGTAAAGGTCCGCATGATATAATGAAACCAGTAGTATAAGGTTTAAAAGGAAAGACTAAGACCATCAGGTTAATATTTGGCTTATCAATTTATGAATCTAATTTGCGATAGTCGCATTAAGTACTTGGCGGCTATTTAGTGGAGCATCTGATCAAGGTGTTTCCACAATGCCAGGGTCCATATCTAAGAAAAAGTCAAATAAAGAGAAGAAGAAACTGATGGTTCATAGTAATGAAGAAGTGGAAGTAATATCTACAGAGGATGTATGTACTGAATCTTGTTGTAAGATTTATTTGGGTCTTACACGACACATTTTATATGTGATCTTTTGATCAATTTTGGACAAAGAGGGTTAATGTTTTGTATTTAATGCTTATGTTATACAATTATTGTTTAATGCAAAACATAATGGTATAACTTTCTTTTCATATGGTTTGTATAAAATGTATCTTACCCCAATTTAGATATATACTTCTTTATATCTTGCTAAACAATTCATGAAATGAAGGACTCTGATGAATGAAAAGTCATACATGCCATTATAGAATATGCAATTTTGGTTTTGAGTTAAATGGCGTGAATAATGTTTTACATATTAAATTATGCAATTTTATCCACAAAATTATATGAAATTCAATGTCTATTTTAATTATAAAAACACAAAATTTTAAGAGTTCTATTTCATTTTTTAAATGTGGAAAATACTTTTTACATATGCGATTGTGTACACAAAATTGAATGAAATTTAACAACTATTTTGATTATAAAAACACAAAATACACAACTAAATCTTCAAACAATTGGAAAGTTGGGTATGGGCCTAGTGCAATGATGAAGATGATAAGAAATAATAAGGATTTACTTTGACGGAGAAAAGGACACTGTACAATTACCAAATAGCACGACTCTTCCTATGGAAGCATGTCTACTCTTTACTGCTCATAATTAAAGGGGTAAAGAATATAATAACAATTGGTTCTTCCCAAGGAAGTAATAATAGTGATTCTAGTCGTGGGTAGGTTGGATTGGACACAAAAGGACACATAGAGCTAAGGAACATTTTTGTACAATAAAAGGTCGCTATTGGCTATGCCATATTTTGGTGTTATTGGTCGTATAGTGCTTCACCCAATTAGTAAAATTCCTTCCCCTTCAAGCCTCTGCCAAAAGGAAAAAAAAAAAACAAAAGAGCATAAAAGAAGTAAATGAGTGGTTTGAATTAGGTCCTAAAATACTTTGTTCTTTTTTTTTAATCATTAGTATAAGAACTCCTTTTGAGGAAACAAAAGTTCTTGGTAATTAAACTTAAAGTTTGGATTTATTCGTATTGTTTAAATTGAATCAGTAACTTATATTATATGTGACCTACTTCTATTTTTTTTATATAATTAAACTTAAAGTTTGGGTTTGTAAATATTAATTAAAATCAATGATTAAAAAATTCAACCGATTCAACTGTAAAAACTTTAAACCGTTTAATTTTATGAGTTTTAACTTTTCGGTTCGATTTACGTTAATAACTTTTATTGTTAAAAATCAATTAATTTATTATATCAATTTTAAACCGTTTAATTTTATGAGTTTTAACTTTTATTGTAAAAAATATTTTGTTTTACCCGTTTAAATTCTTATCCGGTTTTTAAAGAATTGAATAAAATGAGTTCATTGTGTTTTCAAAATAGTGATCATAGATTTTGCCCATATAAAAAAATCCTACAAGTTATCATATAAGTTAAAATTAGCTTTTAAAATGTCTGATGATGATAATACGGAAAAGAATACATACAAAACGAAAGGGTAGTATCCTTTTTTTTTCCCAATGTTCGAGTACTCTTTGAATCTTGTACTTGAGTAATCAAAATTCAAAGGCCAAAGGGTATTTGACAATAAGTGCAACAAAATTATGGTCCTTTGGAATTAATTTAATTTCTTCTTTCTTTATGTCTCAACTTTAACGTGGCAACGCTATTGAATGCCACTTTAGTGATATACTTCTTTTGATGATGCTTATTGGAATTATTGAACCGCTTTAAAACCTCATGATTTTCTCTTTTCCAAAAGCTTTTCCCTTTCTTTTTTTTTTTTTTGTTTTCCCCTTCTTTGAAACATGGGCTAGAAATAAGAGCTTTTTGGGATTCAATGTGCTTTTGGGTTGCAATTCATCGCCTTTAGTGACTTGGGAGCAAAAGTTTCACACTTTATATAATTTAAGGATTTGCAAAGATGCCATACCTTCATAATTTCTAATCGACAATCCTAGTCTTTTTGACATTTTCAAATCCAAATATCAAAAGATTATGCCCTTGAGAAATTATTTATTCTTCAAAAAAAATTAAATATCAGGAATTCCACATTTGATAAGTATTAGAGCATTCAACAATTTATAATAGTGTACAAACCTCCTCCTCTTGAGCTAACTTTTGAAGAAAAGTTAGGCCTTTTTAACATGATATCAGAGCCAGTTTATCTTAATAGTTTGAGGTAGTGCCCGATTATGTCCCTTTGCCCAATATACCCATCAAATATTCAGTCCTGCTTTGGGCTGGAGGGATATGTCAGAAATCTCATATCGGACACGTACGAGAGCATTCAACAATTTATAATAGTGTACAAACCTTCTCCTTTTGAATTAACTTTTGAGGGTGAGTTAGGCCTTACTAACATTAAATTTAAGTTTAATAATCATAGGATTAATATCTATTAGCCAAGATCGTTAAAACAGATCAAATGGTTGGATTTTTTTTAAAATGATATCATTTTAAATTTTTATTTAAATTCAAATTGCATATTCAAATTCGAGTGTATTTTAAATTATCTTATAAATAACTTAATTAAACTTTAAGTAAGCCAGATTTTTAATCGAATTAAAATTATATTATGAACAATTTTATTTAAATTGAAATTATTTTATAAAGTCGGTCCTACTCACTATTATTCCTTTTTCGTACTTGGAAAATGACATAAGTGTGTTTCCAAGGTATAAATTTGCAGTCGGCGGTTCAATTCAACCGTGCTTTGTGCAAGAAATTGAGCTTAAAAGAACAGAGTAAGGGTAATGAGTAATCACCATCTATTCACGAAATTTTAGAAAATACTACGAGATAGGAAAAGGATAGATGGACGTCGTACTACTATTTAAGCCTGACAATTCAATCAACGTTGTTACATCACACAAGAGCGTTCGATAGTTTTAACCGGGGGGGTGGACCTCTTGTTTATCTTTCCTTTCTGGTAGCTGGAGAGTCACATCTCATCTGTGTGCAGTACCTAAATCATAATGGCAATACTTTTTAACACATTAACCCTATGCTGTACCAAGCATTTCGATGGATGGACAGCGTTGTATTATTAATCTATAATATCTAAACAGATAATTAAATTGAAATATATTGAATTTGATTTTACCAATATAATTTATTTTAATATCTCATAAATTCTATTTTTAATTTTAAATATAGCATCACATTTTTTTTAAAAAATTCAAAATATACAAAAAACATTAATATTTATTTATATCAATTGATTGACTATATATATATATATATATTGCCCTCAAGGGGTGTGACTCGATTGTTGAGAGCGGAGCTTGGCTTCGATTAAGTCCCAGGTTTGATTCCATGCTAACTCTTCTTATAAGAGCTTGGGGCAGCAGGAGTTTTACCTGTAAGTGAAAAACTAGTTGAACTCTCAATGATGAGGTGCGTCCGTTTGGCCCATCTGTAGAGTGCTGTGTCAATTAAACCTTCAAAGAAGTGTGCCCGCTTGACTCGCCTGCTAAGTTTCTACGAACCAAAAAAAAAAAATGCATCCAATACACAAGGTTGTTGTTTTGTGAGAATATGGGGAGGATCGCCAATGTCCGCAGCTTTACTCTTTTAATTTTACAAATAAACTGTTTCAGTAATTTGAATTTATGATCTTCTGATAGAAGCAACTTTTAGTAATCGCTTAAAATCAATTTTAGCTCTAATATTAGAAGAATTTTATGGTCGATGTTATTTTAAAATTTTGTAAAATGAAAGATTGAACCTCATTTTTATTGAATATTTTTTATTTCTATTTGTTTCATTTTTCAAAAATATTATTTAGATCCTATTGACTATTTTATAAAAATATTAGTAATAAATTTAATTTTCATACTATTATCTATCAAATATTTAATAACATTTATTAAGAAACAAGGCATGAAACTAAATCTCAAAATTATATTATTTCTAATTTTTAACACAATACCAAATGCAAATTGTATTATATGAAAATTTTAATACAATAAAAAACTTAAGCTTTTATTTTAAATATAATTTTAAAGGCCTATTTTTAAAATTATCGATAATTATAGTAGTTCTAAAGGTGTGGTAATCCATGTGGTGGTCAAAACTTTGAACGAGTCACTTATCCGTTGCCTTCTTCCGATCCACGGGCCACAACACGATGTGCTTTAAGCATCGCGCACTTTACGCCAGCTTGGGTCGAGGTTCTTCTTCAATCTGAACATCACTTTTTAGCTTTAGGTCCCAAGACTTTGATGATAAATCTACAGAAAAGAAGACGACAATTGAGTTGTTAAGAGTGACCATAAAGTAAATCAAATAACCTCATGTAATTCACCGTTCACGTGAATACTGCTTTTAGAAAGCACAATAAAATCAAATTGTTCTTTAAAGTTCATTATTCACATGTTAAGTTGACAACAATTTCACTTACCTTAAATTTTCAATACACATATAAAGATATCTAGCTTGAAAGCAATTATATTAGGTTATGCTTAGTTAGACGTAAGTAAATCAAATAACCTCATGTAATTCACCGTTCACGTCAATACTACTTTTAGAAAGTGCAATAATTCCGATCAATTTGTTCTTTAAAGTTTATTATTCATATGTTAAGTTGACAATAATTTCACTTACTCGTGAAATTTTCAATATACATATAATGATATCAAGTTTGAAAGTAATTATATTAGGTTATGTTTAGTTAGACGTAAATAAATCAAATAACCTCATGTAATTCATCGTTCACGTGAATACTGCTTTTAGAAAGTGCAATAATTCCGATCAATTTGTTCTTTAAAGTTTATTATTCATATGTTAAGTTGACGATAATTTCACTTACCCGTGAAATTTTCAATATACATATAATGATATCAAGTTTGAAAGTAATTATATTAGGTTATGTTTACTTAGACATAAATAAATCTAATAACCTCGTGTAATTCACCGTTCACGTGAATACTGCTTCTAGAAAGCACAATAATTCCGATCAATTTGTTCTTTAAAGTTCATTATTCACATGTTAAGTTGACAATAATTTCACTTATCTGTAAAAATTTCAATATACATATAGAGATATCAAGTTGAAAGTAATTCTTTTTTTTTTTTGAAATTAGTTGAAAGTAATTCTATTAGGCTATGTTTAGTTAGACGTAAGGTTTTTAATAGAATGAAATGATTTATAATAGAAAGAAATATAAATGGATGTAATGTTATAAAATTGTTATTTGGGAGGAACGGAATGGTTCATAATGTAATATAGTGAAATGTTGTTTGAATGAAGAGTTTATAATGTAATATAATGTAAAATTGTTTATCATTTTACGTTCCATTCTAAATCTCTTAAATTGAAGGTTTTTCATTTTTACCGTTTGGGATGTAATGAGATATAATATGAAATCCTTCTCTTCCATTCCATCTCATCTCATTTCATTATGCTAGAAACCCTCTTCTCAAATGATTAAATAATATTACATTACATTTCATTTCATTAATTAACCTTTATCAAAACATAGGTTTAAAGTAAATAATTAATAGATCCAACAGTTTAAATTGAATCAAGAGCTTAAAATTTTTAATTATTTAATTGAATATTAAAAAAGGTTAATTATGAAAATATAATATTTATCCAATTGTACAATATTATTTCAAACTTTAAAATGTAGCGTTAACTTTTAATTTTTAATAAAAATAGTTAATTATGTGACGAGTCACCTCAAATTAGTATTTTTATTATATGATTGTCATATATTATATTTGTATCACACAGAACTTTTATTATGTAATAAATTAAAGACATCAAACAACTTAAAATACTTACGAAGTAAAATGTATGAAGGAGTAAATAATTATCTTTAAATAAATTGAAAATTTTAAAAATAACATTAAAATTAAAAAACCAAAAAAAATAAACACTGTAGTTTTTGTTATCCCTTAAAAAATATAATTAATGAATTATGATACCAAATATAATTTTAATAATTATTTATTAAAATTATTGAATAAATTTTCACAAGGCGCTTTTACGTCAGACTTTCGCTCGGAAAAAAGCCTTTTAGATATTGATTCAATTTATGTAAAAAACAAATAATTATAAAAAGAAAAGATATGTTATCTTAGATTTGAGGGTGTCATTTTCTATGATTAAACAAAGGGCTTAAAACTCAAAAAGACTCAGGTTAGGCTACTAATAAGCTAGGCTAGGGGTACTACTGCACGAGTCCAATTCCTCTGTCCAATTTTATGGTGTCTTATTATGTCCAGTAAATCTCAACCATTTATTTATGTGGGTCTCACGTTTATTTATATGAAGCCCGCATAAATAAATGGCTGAAATTTACTGGACACGACAAGACACTATAAAAACTAGACAGAGGATCTTAGTTGCTACTACACTTAAAAAATTAACCCATCTACTGTACAACCACTTCAACCAACAAAAAGATAAGGCCAAATGT
Organism: Erythroxylum anguifugum; assembly: GCA_027478595.1. Classification (NCBI taxonomy): domain Eukaryota; kingdom Viridiplantae; phylum Streptophyta; class Magnoliopsida; order Malpighiales; family Erythroxylaceae; genus Erythroxylum; species Erythroxylum anguifugum. The sequence goes on from JANIPN010129989.1 coordinate 10,021, forward strand.
CAATATCAGTGTCGACGTTGCCTTATCTTTCTCCGTATAACCGGCCCTACTTGTTGGCCTACCAAAGAATCCCTTCAAAACTTCCAAATGTAAACCTAGTCAATTCTATCTCTCTACATGGACATCTTACCTCAATTTTTGTAATTATCCCTTAAGGTTACCAAATTTCAACCGTTTAAGGACCCACGGGATTTTTTAGAACAAAGTTTTCAATGTTACATCTAGCAATAGCAAAAATAGGCCCAATTTAGACTGACCGGACCAAAAGTTAGTAGGCCTAATTTAGTTTGAGGTTCGAAAATTTTATATAAATAATATTACTTTGAATAAAATAATGTAGTTTTAAAATTTTAAAAATTAAAAAATAAATTTAGTTAAGTTTAGGCTCAAACTTAAAATTTTAGATTCGATCAAACTTTAAATTGAATTTAAATTTGGGCACATAACTTTAAGTTGACTTGAGTTAAATGCAGAATTTTGAGTTCGGTTTTAGCTTAAACGAACTTGAAACATATCCAATTTATTGTAATGTGTGCTTTGATATTTATAAGTTTTCACGTGTGGTTGGGTCGGTCGTGCTAAGCCCAAGTTCAGATTAGAATGATCTGTGGACAAGTCGGCCCATTCATAAATAATGACCGAAACCTAGCAGCTATTCCTTATATAAAGTACTACTTTGCCATAATACAAGTACGACATTAGAACCCTGATTTTCTCTTAGCTCTTAGCCACCAAAATTTTCACAAAAAACTAACTTGAGCGTCGGAGGGGCCTACTAAGAATCAACCCCTGACATGCCTTTATTTGTTTTGCAGGTATTTCTAAGCCAAAGTCAACTAATCTCATGAATTCAAGTAATAGCGTCCTGTCCCACCAAAATCAGACAAAACCAACGTGTATTTATTTTGTTTAATAATCGAAATGAATTACAATTTTCTTTATAATTTTTAATTTATATATTCTTCATCCCCATTTTTTAAATGGACATGTGTACTTCGCCAAAGCCAACTTTTTCTCGGGAGTAAAGTGGTTGGATTCTTGTTTCGAGAGTGCTACTTTTTAACTAGGTGAAGCCAAACTAGGCATCAATTCTTACATTTTCACTACTAACCTGTATGGGTTTAATTGCTTGCGAGTATTTTCATGGTAGTGTTTTCGTGTTCTGCGTTGAAATAGTCTTATGTTCTTGCTCGGAAAAACATGCGGCCATGTCTTATTTTGGGAGTTGGAGCACCTATAGAGTTTCCCAATCTCGTGTCTTATAATTTAATCTTTATCTATATATATATATTTTTTGATAAAAAAAGCTTTCATTAAAATTGGACAGGAAGATTACATCAAGAAGTCGAGCCTAAAGTACCCAAACTGAAAATACAACCAGGTACACCCCAATCAAATCCAATTTAAACAACCAGTCTCAAGATTTCAAATAGACTGGAAAGGAAAATCGATAACGCCATAGCCGAAGCGCTGATCAACTAAAGACAAGGCATTTGAGACAACGCCAAAAAGAAGCCAAAACAGAGTTCATGCCAGCGACATCTACTCCAGCTTCAATATCGCACCAAAAGAAACGCCAAGCGACCACTAATCAGTTGTATAGGAAAGAGTATGCTTTCTCATTTCTATCACGCCCTTTCGGGTTTTCACGAGAGAAACTGATAATCGCACCCAAAACCTCATGAAGAGCCCTTTCGGGTTGTAGACTTTATATGAATATACGTATAAAATTTAATAAATAAGATAAAAATTAATTAACTAAAATAAACAAATAAAAACGATTAATCAAAATAAGCGAACTATCCCTTATTTTATTTTTGTTGGTTGATATAAATAATCACTGAATATTTTAAAAAAGATTCTCCTAGGCCTATTAAAAGTGAGATTATGTCCAACTAAAAACATCGTAACAGGCAAATGTTTTCTTAACACATTCATGGTAAAGTTGGTGTTCGTTTCTTAAATTGTTATGATTTAATAATTTTTTTAATAAAAAATACACATCTATTTTGTTTATTTTATACTAAAAGCCTGATAAAATTGTCACAAAACTAATTTGAAATATTATAAGTTTGAAAAGTTAATAAAAAGTATGTATACATTTAATAAAATATGAGATTTTAAAAATATTAAATTATAAGAAATTCTTAAAGAATAAATCAAATCACGTTTAATTGTTCAAATTTCTTATTTTACAATTAGAGTATTAATTGACTTCACCATTTTTTAACGAGTTTTTTTTTATCGATCAAAGTGAGAATTTCAATAAAACGCGAAATTTGAAAAAGCCCAAAACTATGTAATCTTATCTCTAACTAATAAAGAGATTATTTCATAAAACACCCGTCTTATTGAAATAATTTATAAGGCATGTGTTTTTAACTACTGGTTGTGCTGATCCTATTAAAACTTCCTGGAAAGGGATCTATGATACACAACTTGCAAAGTCTGCCTAAGACCTCTAGTGATAATAATGCATGACCATGAACGACAAGTATTTTGGTTCATTGAAAGTGAACTTCGAACACCTTGATATGAAGAATACAAGAATGAACCAAACCTCGGATTCTACAGCTAGGCCACGGTAATACTCATCTCGATCACATTCACATAAATACACAACACTTACAAGATAGAACTCTAGTCCTGCTTGCTCAAATGGTAAGTAAAATTTAATTATGTTTTATTTGATTGCTATATAAACATTGCACAGGTTACACAAAAATACTCGCATATCTTCACTGAATTATCTATCTTTTCTTGAAAAAGCAAGCCCCATATGTTGAAACATACTTGCCTGTCTCTAAAAGCATATCATACTAGGTCTACTTTCTCTTACAACTCTCTGCCCTACATTGATACAGTTTTGCACGTCATTAAGGAAATAAAGTTACCAGGACGAAATTAAACTACCAGATAAGTGAAGCAAGCTGCAAATGGAGTGATCTCTCCAACCTTTTCACAAAACTGGAGACTATCCTTGAATGATGAGGTTCATAGCCAAGTGAAACTGGGTGTAACTTAATAGCTTTCAACCTAGGTTTTTCCTTTTCCATATGAAAAAGAATCTCTCCCGCAGCAACCATATTGTAGAACCAGTGACCAAAAGTAAAGCAAATAATAGATAACCAGAGACAGTAAGTGGAAAGCGCAACGAGGTCACCTAAGGGACGGTTATAACTTGGATAGATTGCAGCAAGTCTGAAACGGCGATAACAAGATCACCTGATTTGATCATTCCCCTAGCCTTGAGCAATGAAAATGTTCTATGGAGATTGGTTTCCATATCATCAGTGAAGCTCAGACGAAAAGGTATCAAGCCCCACTGTAAGTTGAGGCGCCTCCGCAGAGATGTCGTGGTTGTAAAGGCAAAGATTGGGCAGTCAGGTCGGCAACGTGACAAGAGAGATGCCATGTGGCCTGTCTTGGTGTAAACAAAGAGAGCATCCACCTCTAAGTTGTTAGCTGCAAAACCACAAATCATAAAGCATCAGGATCCAGTTAAATTACTAGATAGAAGCCAACTGACAAAAGATATTCACATGTTTAGAAAAAATCAAGAGAATACAAGGTAAAGAGTAGGAAGGGAGTATTCCAAGTCAATAAAATCACTTAAGAGGCAATTTAGTTAGGCATGTACCTGATGAGTTCTTAAAAGAGTCACTTAAAACTTGCACGGAAAACAGAATGGCCCAATTAATAAGAAAACAACAAGAAGCAAGTACTTATCCCAGCATCTCGAGTCAATCTTTTCGCTTTAGGAACACTGACAGAAGTTAAAATCATTGCCTTTTCCACTAAGTGAACTACTGTATCACATTCACATGGCACAATGAATTATGCAGGCATTACATATGTGCTCCACAAATGATCTGATAATATTTTGAGGGGGCATATTGTTTAAAAAAAAAAGAACTTTGTGCTGAGGTCCAATTAGCTGAGTAGGAAATTTATTTGTGAAACTTGTAGAGCAGAAGAAAAAAGGAGCCATAGGCTCAGGAGGTTAAAAATAGAGCAAAGGCTCAAGTTCTGGGAAAAGTAATTCTGTCAACAGTTTGAAATTTCTTGTCTTGGAAAGTACAGAAATTTAACACTAAAGATACTTACCCATCTTGGCAGCAGAGTTGCACATCTCTTCAGATATCCTATCAGAAAATGCGGATCCTACAGATGGGAGCTCCATAGCTTCATGGCGTTTCCCTTCTCTCCACCACCTTTCGATTCTCACACTAACAGTTCTTAGGACAGACAGTGCCTTCTCTGGGAACTGGCCCATGGCAGACTCTCCAGAGAGCATCAAAGCATCTGCTCTTTGTCTAACTGCTTCAGAAACATCAGCTACTTCAGCTCTAGTGGGCGTCGGGTATTCAATCATGGATTCAAGTAGTTGAGAAGCAACAATGACAGGCTTATTCAGCTGTCTGCACACTTGAACAATCTTTTGCTGGGCTGATGGAACCTGTTCCAATGGTATCTGAGCTCCAAGGTCTCCTCTTGCGACCATTGCTCCATCTGATGCTTGGATGATCGCTTCCAAGTTCTTCAACGAGTCTACACTCTCTATCTTTGCAATTACAGCTATATCACTAAATCAAAAGATGAGACCGATAAGGCCCTAAAGGTAATGAAACATATCATTTTAGTAGTAGAGGAAACTAATACAGCAAAATTTCAGTATCACAATAAACAATCATCAAGAGCATAAAAACAAGACAGAGAGCAGAACAACTACTTAAATGTGATAGATTAAGTGTCATCAATGAAATGTTAATACAAGCTGAAAATCTAGCATAGTTTGTTAAAAGTGCTACCTATCAAGAGAACGTGCAGCTATGTAGCTTTTAAGATGAGTGATCACTTCTGCTGATTTGACAAATGAAATTGCAATAAAGTCAACACCCTCTGCAATACCAAAATCAATGTCCAGCCAATCCTGCATTTAGTTAGAGATTGAGATTTAGTGGATTGAGATGGAGCACAGACAGGTACTAGTGAGTAAATCCCTCGATGTATCCGCCAGTGAAATTCTGATGGTGAATATGACACGAAATCAATTCATATGAACTTACTCTGGAGTTACACTAAAAGTAACTTCCTAGTCCATTATCAAAGTTAATCAGTATACATAATTACATGATTGCCAGTTGAAAATGATATCCAGGCAAGATGAATCAAAAGCAAAGCCAATATAGATTTAAAACGCACATAACATGTTCTCATTAAACTTCCTAATTATTTGTAAAGCAGTTCACAGTCTACACACAATACAGATTAAATTGAGATTATAGTGGCAGTGGGAGTGCATCCAACTATACAAAACACATTCGGATCATGCCATATGGTGGTTAAGGACGAACACAGACTTTCATAAAGTGAAAAGTCACCTTAGATATTAATGATTGTAACATTCCAAGAAACCTATTGGTGAAACATAAAACAAATAGAAGGGACTTTTATCTTCACCGTACCATTTCAGTTATAACCTTCAATCATAACAACACAAACTTTCTTCAGAAAATCCATTTGAAGATGTATTTGAGTTAAGTGGTAATTTATTTTTCCCCAGCATGGAAAGGAAAAAAAATTATGAGAACTGAAAATGAGATTTTGACAATATAAACCAATAAAGAACAATACAAAGAAAAGAAGAAATCTTTAAACCCTAATCATTCACATTCAGAATAGTTGAAGATCAAATCACATTCAGAAGAAATGAAATTTTCTAAAGGCGATGAGCATCACTGGCCTTGGAAGAAATGGTGGGAAGCATGGCATTGCGTTCTCTGACTAAACTCCCATCCCTCCAAAAGGTCAAATTAGCTCGTGGCAGTAACAAACCAGGATCAGTACACCGGCACTTAACATCAGGACCAATTTTCTCGATCACATCAAACCTCACCATTCCACCATCCACAAGAAGCTCGTCCCCAACTTTCACATCTGAATCAGACCAATTAGTTCTTTACATAGACTAAAAAACTTGACATTCATATCAGTGCACAAAAGTACGATGAGCATAGAATTTATACCCTCAGCAAAACCATCATAGCTGACATTGATAGTGCGTTCGGGGCGAGGCAAATCAAAGGCTCTCACAGTGAAGGTCCATACTTCACCATCCTAAGAAGAAGAAGAAGAAAAAAAACTAAATTTTTAGTTGGATTTTCAAGTTGAGTCAAATGAAACAGCAGTTAAATAAGAAAGACCTCGGCTTTAGCTGAGGAGGCACCGGCGAGATCACCCATGTGAATCTCGCTACCTTGAGTATCCATCATAATAGCAACAGCATAACCTTTCTCTTGGTTCAAACGCCTGACACGATCGATGACTCGTTTGTGCCAATCGCGAGTCCCGTGGCACATATTTATTCTTGCGACGTTCATCCCTCCAACAGCCAACGCTTCCAGCTGCTCCGCCCCGCATGTCGCCGGGCCGATGGTGCACACCAGCTTTGTCCTCCGGGTGCTCCGGAAGCCGTTCTCCTTCAGCTCCGCCTCGGTGACGGCGTCCACTTCAATCGATGGGATGACGCCGCCGGTGCCGTTGGTGGAGGAGATGAGGGCTTGAGGAGAAACAGAGTTGGGATCAGAAGGGGCTACTGAGGCTTTAATGGTGATGGGTTTGGCGGAGAAAGTGCGAGGGAAGCGATGATTTGGGATTGGTAAGAAGGGTTTGAAGTAAGTGGTGGGAGTGAAGCAATGGAGAGATCGCGACATGGTTGCTTGTTATTGTGTTAGTGAAGTAGACACTGAAACTTTTGCCTGCTTTGCTTAGCTAATTAGCTTCGCTGGGGGGAACAAAACCGATCCGGTTAGTTCCAGGGGTTTGGGTGCCAAGGAATCTCCGCCGAACTAGTTAGCAGGCTTGCTCTTGCTCACCACCTAGTCCCCCTAGATTTTAGTCGGATATTTTGTCCCAATTGAGATATTTGTAGCCTAGGAAATTCATTGATTGAAATAAATGAAAAATACATGTTAGAACAAAAGCCAACAAAGCTCATCCAAAACAACCTCTTAGAAAGGTATAGTAACATTCGAAGTATCAAATTAGTACAGCTTGTTATCAGATCAGTTCAGCAGACTTTCCAACTGAATTTATGCTCATCTTTGTATAGCTGCAAGTGCATTCTAATGTTGTTAAAAATAGTCTATAATGTTTACGCGGAGCTGGACGGTGCTCTATCGTCACATCTACCGTGAGGGGAATCGTTGTGTGGACTGGCTAGCAGGTTACGCCGAGCATGTTGCGCTCGGCACTACTTATTTTTCTATTCCACTCATTGAGTGTCATGTTCTCCTCTTAGAGGATTTGTCGGGAGTTAGTTTCCCGCGATTAGTTGTGTAATCGTTTTCCTTTCCCTCCAAATTAAAAAAAAAAATAGTCTTCAAAAGGACTTGCAAAGATGATCTGAAAATTCTGTCGCTTCTTTCATTCCAAGGCTAGCAACAATACGTGCAGTGGTTGGGTTGGGGAAATAACCACTGATCCCCTCATTGCATAAACCTGATTTGTGTACGCCGTGTGATGTCAGACCAAATAATTGGAGGATTGAATATGCCACAATGTGCGATTGTTGATTTCCAAGTTGTAGTTGGATAGGAGTAAGAGAATAATAGATGATTATGAGATTCATCATGAGTTTGGCATAAGAAGCGCCAATTAGAAATTTCTAGAAATTTGCCAATTATGTCTATCTTAGCCAACCTTAGTTTAAAAGATTGCCAGAGAGTGAGTGCATGTTCGGAGCTGTGATACTTGCACCAAACCACCTTATACCAAATATTTTAATTAGTTAATAATAATACGAAATATCTTAATTAATTATTTATAAAATCAATCACATAATAATTAAGCATAAATTATGAACTGTTATTACTATTCTTAATATTTGTTTTTCACTTCTTTTATCATAAATTTAATCTGAATTTCTATCAACTCAGATTAAATTCGTGCCAACAAAAATTGTAACCCCTAATGATAATCCTTTGTACAAGGAACAATATTACATGACAACTCACCTCAAATATCTCAAAAACGACGATACAAGAGATGAGGACCAATCCCCCAATTTTCTTCTTATTCTGTTGCTTTTCACATCTTTTACTTGAACCAAACATGCTCGTTATTCTGTTCCAACTCTACTTTTGTTGGAAGATCTGATGTGGTTTTAAGTACATACAAATTGTTAAGTTATTTAAATTGCATATATTTTGGGCGTAATTATTGTTAAGGTGTTGAAATTATTATCCGAATTTAATGGAATTGTTCTATAAT